>FQSS02000162.1:0-36997 GCA_900128795.2 Malbranchea cinnamomea
GGGGGGGGGGGAGTTTGAGCACAAATGCTCTACACCAAAACTTCGTTTTGCCTGAAAAGGTCTAAATATCCTCAGAAACTAGATTCACATCCTGGAATTTGAACCAGCTGGCCATGGGAAGCCCACGGTCTGCAACACGCTTTCCAGCATGGTTGGTTGATCTTGCAGGGCTTTCCATTCCGACTCTGCCTTCACCATCAAGGTACCGGCTAAGATAGTCCCATTGAGTTTCACCACCCCTTCTTCGAGGAGGCCCTCTCTGGATTTCTCATCAAGTCGGATCAAAGCGTGTTCACTTCTCCTCGGGCAGATCATCATCTTCGAGGTAGTCATTGCTAGGTTATAGCTGATTGCGGATGGACCTCCTGTCTGTGGTGTGTTTTTATTAAGATTGCTTGAGTTCGAATCCGGGTTCTGTCCATTGGCAACAATAACCGCCAACTTGTACAGAGACAGGTATAAGTGATGTAAGTCATCGGCACCTGGGTCACGCGGCAGGTCTACAGCATAGCACGCGAACGGCAAGTCCAGAAGAGGGCGTGCATTGCCGTTGGGTTGAGCATCAGAAACACCATGATGAGAACCGTCTATCAAAGGTGTCCAGTTACGCGTATCGTCAGGCTGCGTCATATCTTCCACGGGAAGGAACTGCAAATGGCGGTGGGGTTGGCTCGCGCCGCTATGTTCTCCCGAATTGAAGAACGCAAACAGTCTTCCAGATGGGCGCTCGCTATTTGACGATTCCCATTCCCTCAGGCAAGCATAGGTTGCCGCCAAATCGTCCTTTTCCAAGAGATCGCCCTGCGGTTTATACAATTTTGTGGCAAGAATAAAATGATTCGGTATAACGGGGAACTTATTAAGGACTAGGTAGTGCGTAGGATTTGATTGAGGTATCTCGGCGACAAGAAGATCAGAGGAGGGATTGGCAAAGGGATCTATCTTGGGTTTGTTCTTCTCCGGACCAGGTTCAGGAGGGGCTTGCGAGGGCTTCTTTGCCAAAGCGGGACAGTATCTCAGTTGGAACTAAGAACCACAGGTTAGAAACATGGAGAGACTCAAAATCACAACGCGAACGGATAAGATCAAAGAGGCCTTACAGGTATTTTTGAGGTAGAAATCGTTGTAACTTCTGTATGTGAGAACACGAGTGCGCCAGCTTGCTTTGCAGCAGCAAAACGTTGCGCGACAAGCGATGAGAGGCTTCCGGGGAGGCCGAGGGGCATCTCGTTCGACAGCCGCTCGTTAACCGAGGACATTGACGATTCTGCAGGTATCAAACAGGTATCAAAGGATCAAGTGCAAAGGTCGTAGAATTTCGAATCTGACGGTCGATGTGGGAGAGACAAAGTTCAGGTGCACAATCTGGGTTCTGCTGAGGAGATATGATGATTGTGGAAGGGGCTCAGTCAGAAACCCCGACGACAAAAATCAGTTCAACCTCAACTTCATCAACAACGCACCATCGTTGCCTTACTCAGTCGTTTGGATGCCACCTTCCCAGGCACTATTACTCTGACGAGAGAGAGCGAACCCGCATGATGTGTCTTTTCTTATCTGGCCCATCTATAGAAGAATGGCTTTCAGCTCGGCATTGACGCTACCAGAGATGCAGACCGCCCTAATTTCAGGAGCCAATTACTTCTACTTCACTGTGGGATATGGGTGCTTTCCTTGATTAACTGAGGTACAAGACTCAGTTCTCTTCTCTTTGAGTCCAACCCCTTGAGTCAACTTCGGAAGCTCTGACTTGTTTCTACACTCAACATGTTGGCCCAGTTTAAAGACACGAGACCGCCCAGTGAAAAGATTCTTCGATTGACCTGACTTTGGGTTTGCTTCGTGTGTAGTACTTTCTCTTCGATCTTTCCCGCTCGATACTGCTAATTGATGTGCAGTGTCATAAAAACCCGAACGCATAGCCTCTGTTTCGGTGTTCACAAGCCCTGCGCTTAGCAAGCCTTCATTATGAAGACAAAATAGTTGCTGACTTTTCATCGACGCACTATTCTGATCGACGGCTATTATTATTATTGATGTGACCTCGACCTGAACAAAACTATTCATAAATCTTTAAGGGGCATGCGCGGATGTCGGACCATGAAAAGCTGGAAATTTCGTCTGGGCCACCACTCCAATTGATACATCTACAGGTGTCCTGCGAGAGCTAAGGTCAGCTTCGTATTACTTGTGTCGACGGTTGCTACACTACTTCTCCAATGAAACCTTACTCTTTAGGTCTATGCTGACTTGGGCCAGAGAGGACTAAATGTTCGTGGATTTTTTTCCCAGTGAAAAGGCCATGGGAGCTCGACGTGGGCACGAAAGAGTGGTGCGTATCGGAAACTGGCCTCAGCAGGAGACCCAGTTTAGTAACTCATTCACTACGCAGCCTCATTTGTCTGCTAGCGCAGACTTGCTTACCGCCTAGACTTGCAGAGGGTGCTTACTGTATGTTTCAGAGACACAGAAATGGGCGAGAAAAAGGCATGTGGATGGCAATTAATGTACATCTGCGGGAGTTACTTAGCGGAGCCTTGAAGGTTGGCTCGTCGCACAATTCGGATTGGCCCAGACCGCTAGAATTTGCGGCGAATTCTGCTTTGCACGCAGCGAACTGGAGGTGAATCGTCAAGCCCGCGTCCAGAAGGTGGACTCTGCTCTGTGTAACAATCAAGTCATAGTTCCTTCATGGTCCTTCACGATTACAGTTTCTCAAATGGCTGAAAGATCACACTCGACACGATGCGCTGAGTGAGTACAGTTCCCAGGTTAACTAGATATTGGATCAAGTGTTTCGAATATAGCAACTGGCTAAAAATGCACCCGACGAGATTTGAGGTCCCCCCCCCCCAAAAGCACTGGTCCCAGGAAACCGGGTGACACACTTGAAGGCCATTATGAACCAGTTTAACGGCGCAAGGCAGATTTTCCACTTCAGATTCCATTGCTAATTATTATCCAGAGCATACGCGTGTAAGAGAGAGACGATGGCTCAAGGCATGTTTTTTCGAGAGAAAAAGAGCCCTGCGCGCGTTTGTTTCGTCCCCGGAAACTGACTTTCTTTTCACTTGCTCGTTGAAATTCGTCCGGATATTTTTTTCAAGTTTTTTGATGGCTATCTTCAATCCAATGGCACCGAGCTGAGAAAGATAGAGTTATCTTGCATGAAGGCTGAAGTGCTGGGAAAAAGAAAAGAGTCCCAACACAACGTTCGTGGTATGTACATACACATGAGGAGGGAGCGTGGGGGGACACCCCCTAAATTCCTGTCCTCAGAGCCTTTTAAGCTTCTTGTCTCACCTGGGAACGTTTGTTAGTGCATTCTGACTTGAACTCGAGAAAAATTTATGTACATAGGGCGTACGCAATATCAGAGTTTGTGGAATCAATAAGAATCTTCATCTTGCTACAACTTGGTTCGTCATTTAGTTAACTAATTTGGGATTGAGGTTTCCCACAGCGAAAAAGGTTGACGAGCGTAAAATGATTCCCTTTGCAGTCATCGTAACATTCTTTATCATGATTGAAAGTACTTTACACCTCCTGTATCTTATTTTTTTTTTTTCACATTCTACCCGTAATTTACCTCGGACAGGGGATCTGTCTCCCTTGAACCAGGACATATCCTGGCTTGTGAATCTGATTGGACACCTCGTCAGATTACGACTCATGGCCTCGAGGATTCCCTTTTTGGGGGACATGCAGAAAGGGGAAAAAAGGGGGATTGCCTAACCTTGACAAAATTGCCTGTGAGGTTGGACCAAGTACTCCATGGTACTACTAAGAGGTGCTCTTGCAGACCACTACTAGTAGTATTTGCACACGAAAACTTGTTCGTACGAAAGTTTCTCTGTTTGGCGAAAAAGGAGATCCAACTAGGGATGCAGAGGTACTGCAGTGGGAATCATCACACCTGTTCTACACGTACTAGTACGTAGCTGCCAGGACTTGTGGATAGACATAGTAGTGCTGGGTAGAAGGTATGCGCAGCTTCGGGCAGAGAGTACGGAGTAGGCAGCAGCAAGGTGCTATCTACAGTAGTAGTAGTGGAGTACCATCTCTACTGCGTGATTACCACCGTTTAACTGATCATTAATCTAGTAAGCCAAAGTTTGATGGAAGCACTAGATGCAGTACGGATTTGCCACATGGGCTCGCTACATGCACACAAGTTGTGTGGAAGAAACGTGTCCGAGAGTTGCCATGCACATGCCCATGCAGCAGCAAAGTAATAGTACTTCTATGTAGTTAACTAGTTAACGTAACTAACCCCTTCACGCTATGACTAAGAAATTGCTCGACTCGACAGTTTGGCCGAAGGATCTCGCAGAGGGTCGTCGGGCCTGTCAGATCATATTATTACATACCTAGGCACACACTCACAATGTATGATGTTTTTACTTCGACTGACAGGTCGGGTACAAGGGTTCGGGAAGAGTTTATAAAAAAACCCACGGTGAAGCAAGATTCGAATTGGCGGTAAGAACTTGGATGGACCGGGGTAAAAATCTCTGGCCAATCACTTGGCTGCATTGCGCTGGACTGTGCTCTGAACGGGCCTATCTTGACCGACTCCACGGACCAGGAGGGAAGATCTCCCCTGGCCAACAAAAGTTACCGCTAGTAGACTTGGGTGGGAGAAAGTTGCAGGGCTGCAGGACAACAGAGCCACATTACACTCTGACAAGCCCAAGCCAACAGGGTATGGAGAGAGTGTGTCCAGGATGTCCTCGAAGGCCACATCCGACGTGAGTGAAAGGATTTTCTCTTGTATTTGCGAGACACCAGAAGGTGCTGGCTGAATTGATCGTCCTGAAGCTTGTGTCTTAGTATGGGAGGGAACTTCGAGAAGTGGATGGCAGGGTTCCATACATCTTCTAACCCTAAAAATGGCGCGGGAAAATCAACCATGCGGCCCGGGTCGCCAGTTTCCCAATCTGTCTTGGGACTGCAACGGGATTTAAAGATTAGTCAACAATAAATAGTGGTGCACGTTGCAAAAAAATAATATTACTCTCAGGAGAATGATAGAAAAAAAAAATACGTACCACAGCAGCAACTTGCAAACTTGCAAAGCAGCAACAACGGAAGTAGTTCCCGCGGTCGTCAGGTAAATGGAGCCACATCGGCCCTGAAGACCACTGTGAGTACCTTGGGCATGCTCACGATGCCTACTGGTACTGTCAACTGGGAGCATGAGTGAGACTTCCCCATTTGGCTGGACTCGACGACAAGTTACATACTTCAAGCACGACTAATTGTACTTCACCAAGTACGCCAACATTGCCGCAGAAAAATCGCTACTAGCGATACTATATGGTGTCCTGGTGTCCATACATATCCAATCGTACAACAGTCAATGATTTTGTCAGCGTGGGAAATGGGCTGGAAAATGGATCATTACTGCACCTCGGGGAAAAATAATTGAAAGAGTTGGGGGTCAATCGCCACGGCTTCCCGCTTCCCCCGAGAACTACATCGCCGCAACAATACAAGTGGAACAGGAGATGCACTATCATGAAACGAACGAGTTCTGTGTGTGCTTCGCTGTGCAGTTCCGGCAAGGTGGCTGATGACAATAACCTCAATTTGACAGACGGCTGTCAGGGTGGGCAAGTGGGCTGCAATCCTGCATGCATCCTCGTAGGGCTGGCCAGTGAGATGAAAGAACTTCCAGGCACCACTTCCAAAAGAAGTAAACAGTCTGGCCGGAAAACTGTAGTGGCAGTGGTGCTTTGGCCGAGCACTCGTACTGTAAATAACAATCATGCTATCTCGTCGGCTTCTGACGTGTCCGCCGGATAAAGTTTGATGCGATGGAGAGGGATTCTTAAGCGAAGGATCCTCAAGGTTTTGCTCTAATCATGTTCGTTGAGAATCTACCACAGTGGACTGCCATTTATCCAGAACCCCGGTCAACGCTTTTGATTGGAGGAACACTGGAAATTACGACTTTCCCTGCTAAGGTCTGAGGACAGGCCACGGGTCGGAGTGAGATGGCAGATTTTTTTGGTGGTTTGTTTTGAACGCCGCCGACTCATGGTAGTCCACTCCATATCTACCTTACTTGGCAGATTGACCAAACAAAAAAAGGGCGAATGACCCTTGATCTCTGAGGTGCTATTGAAACTAGGAGCGACCTCATGTCGATGTACCTCTGTTTGTGCACAATACCGTCGGCACTTCTATGTATAGTGTACGACACTCGAGGCAGTGTTGCGTGGGTAGCATTTCTCGACGGGATCTTAATGCTACCTCGCACAGGGTTGTAGGGGCTTGGAAAGTGCTTCGTGCTGCGTTGACCGATAGTTCTGACGAGAGGAAGAACGCTAAAGCCAGCGGTAGGGCTGATGTTGTCCAATGCGGTCGTGCGCCATAAGGCGGAACCGGGGTGGAGTGGGCCACTTTTCGCCCAGAGCCGCTAGCGGCCGACGCACAAAACACGGTGAGGAGACCAGAGCACGCTTTGGAAAAAAAGGGCCTCAACAAGCCTCGAGGCTCATGCAGACGATTGGCTCCCCCCCCCCNCCCTCGTTTTTCAGTTTACGCCATAGGGCAGAGTCTCCAGACGCCGGTTGACAGGCGTGGATGCAATGATCACTGATCAGGGAAGATCCCCTGCACGTTGATGAACGTGACGTGGTGCGACCCAAGCGAATAATCCTCATGCAGCAGGCAGACAGGCCTGCAACACACCCAGAATTTAGATGACAACAAGAAAGGAGTGAAATGATTGACGGAATTCCAGTTCCCAGACCATACCAAGCTTGGAATGGGCCCCCTCTGTGTTGAAGAGGGATGGACATGCGCTAGGACAGACTGGGCTCCATCCAGTCTCGGGATGACTGGCCTCTGACGGCCCGCCGTCTTATCGATACCGTGGAAAATTACAACCCCCGAACTTCCTCCCTCCCCCAGAGTGGCCAAACCTCTTCGCCGATCGAGCAGAGCGATCGAGGTGAAGCGCACAGCATGGCTCTTCCAGCCGGTCTATGAATAGAAAGGACTGGACACTGAAGATCTATCTGCATTGCTGAGCAGAGGAGGAAACGTGCGGGTCGCGCTCTGGTCACACCTTAACTGGCTCTCCCGCTCCTGGTAACACCAGTATCAGCCTGTAAAGCAGAGTGACTAAGGAAACTTTGCCTTTGCCCTGCCACGCTACAACTGGACACCGTTGTGGGCTGGCCTCCTTGCCAGTTTAGTGCCAGATTGCTGCGCCCTTGGGAACACCTGGGTCGTGGACCGTCCACCCCCCGGCTCACTGAGACGCCATTGATTCGCAGACTGAGCTCCAGCATGGCGAAAAAGAACGGGGTGGTTGAAGCAAAAACAACGGACGGTCGCCGGGAGTGTGCAACTCTCGGGCCCTCCAAGCCCCTGGGCCAGATGCTTCACATCAGAGAGTACCGGACCTGACGCGATTCTCATCATCAGAGTTACTGGTGCCTTTCTCCTTGAGCCGCGCCCACGTATCGACGACGGGAAGCTCTGATCTTATATTAACTTAGCTTTTCTCCACGAGGGTCAACCATTCCTCCACGTCTTCTTACCCCCGTCACGTCAACATCATCACGACTAGTTCTCTTCCTCTTTCAACTTCCCTTGGTTTTTTTTTCTCAAGTTCTTCTAGCGACTGAGCGGGGAGCTTCGCAACTCAAGTCTTTTCCCTCCCTCCGCGGCGGATTTTGCCACCCCCGCTCCTCTCTCCCGCAGACGATCACACACTTTTCTCTCCTTGGGGCGAGTCTGGGGTGCGACGAGAATCGCCATCGACGCTACAAAAAAGTACGTACTGCGGTCGACTTCAGGGCCAATCCTTTACCTCTTCTGCCCATCACCAGACAGCCACCAACTCGAGCCTTCTGTGACATCATTGAATGTGTTTGCCCGTATAGATCTGTCAAATCTACCCTTTTTGAACCCTTATTATTGGTTGCGATTCAGCCCTCTCGTCACCGGGGTCGGCGCTGGATTTCTGCGCCAGAGGACGGAGCGACAGCATCTCTGTTTGGCCTGGTGGACCTTTTCTTATTTTTGTTTCCTCAGCCACAGGAATCCTTTTTGCGACTGTGCCCTAGTCGAGAGTTTCCTCGAATCGTAGCAGTTGTTTTGGTCTCGCATCGCCACACTGTTCGTATTCATCTTCCCCGTCACTGCCCGCATCCCCATCAGACTAATCCCTTTTGGGCCACCTCCCCCGACTCCAACATCCTAAACTTGATCCATCGCTCAAGCAGCCCGCACAGTTACTTCACCCTCTCGTTGGCACTATTCTTCTTGTTCTCTTTTCACTGCTGTTACCTCTTTCCTGCCATGTGTTGTTCTTCTCGTCAACTCGTTAACCAACCCCCCCCCTTTGGACCCCTCCCTGTCTATGATTCTGAAATCAACCAACCCAATGGCCAATACTTTGGGCCTGATCCCCTTGACATGATCTTCTCTGCCCAGCCAGTAACTGACAAGCGGATGAATAGCTCCAAGAACTTTCAGCCGTACACGTTGGCCCGCCGGCGCGACCTTTCAGGATCTGGGTGCGAGAAGAAGATACGAGGAAATTCGTCTCTCAAGCTTATTATTTCAGAGGGAAGAAAAAAAGAAAAGGCCACTGAACCTCCAGCACCAAAAAGGGGAGGTTTCTGTCCCCAATTGACCTGCCCCGTTTCATTCGTTTTTAAGTTACGTGGATCTGCCCGTCCGCCCGCCCTCCCGTCATGCTAGCCTTCGAATCTCTTTCCACCCACGAGCAGCAGACCTTCCTTCGCCAGCTCTCGATGGACGACGTCTCGATACACCATCACCCAAATATTCCGGAAGCTGATGGGCTGAATCCCTTCGAGGCATACTCAACTTTCCCCTCTGACCCCTCTCCCTTTATCGTCCATCCAACCTCCCTTCTATTGGAGCAGAACAAGAAGGACGGATCATACCCACCTCCGTCGGGGTCCTCGCCCCTCTCTGCTTCTCTTTCCCTAGAGAACCAGTCCTCTGCCTCCTCATCCTCCTCCATCCATTCCACAAATAGTGAGCCTCCTTCATCCATCGGATCTCCGCACCAGGAGAACTGGGCGGATATGAATCTCGGATCTGGGTACCTCGCTTATGGATCTTCGGTTCTGGATGGGTTTGTAGGTGAGTCGCCAGCTGACACCTTTGGTGGGATCGTTCCATGGAGTATATTGTCGCTCAGTCCAATGGGAGGCACAGGCTAACCTCCCTTCCTCAGACCCATCATTGATCCAATCAACGATCCAAGAACAGGATAATTTTGCAATCCCCACTGGAACCTTTCCTCCGCAGTCACAGTTTTCTTTTCCCGCTTCCCCGGATTTTGCGGCTACCACCCCTTCTCATCTCTTTCCTCCTCAAATTGTTCCACCTCAACAATATCAGCATACATCACCACAGCCCCAACAGCAGTCTCTACCACAGCCGGTATCGCAAACCCAGAATTCATATCCATCTCCCCATCTCGTTCCCAACCTCTCCGTGGCTGGGAACAAGCGCCGACCTTCGATTTCCTCCCTCCATTCAAGACGTTCAGTTCAGAGTCCCCGTGTGGTCGAACTGAGCGATGAAGCTCGGGAAAGCAACCGATGCCCTCATCCCGATTGTGGGCGTGTCTTCCGGGACCTCAAAGCTCACATGCTCACACACCAGTCAGAAAGACCCGAGAAATGCCCGATTGTCACTTGTGAATATCACTTTAAAGGTTTCGCCCGCAAATACGACAAAAACAGACATACTCTGACGCATTACAAGGGCACCATGGTCTGTGGATTCTGTCCTGGATCAGGCTCCGCTGCGGAAAAGAGTTTCAACCGTGCGGATGTTTTCAAACGACATCTCACTTCCGTCCACGGAGTTGACCAGTCCGCTCCCAGTGGCCGGAAGAAAAGTCTGTCATCAGCCGGCGGTAAGAATTCGACTTTTGGTCAGGATTCCACTGGCAAGTGTTCCACCTGTGGCTCGACCTTCAGTAGTCCTCAGGACTTCTATGAGCATCTGGACGACTGCGTTTTACGGGTCGTACAGCAGGAGGAACCCAGCGAGGCCATCAACCAGAAAAGGTTAAACGAAGTTGCAGCCGATGAAGCTGTCCGAGAGACCATGAAGCGGCACATGCTTCCCGTTCCCACGCTCGAGTTTCCGAACGGCAGTGACAACAATAACGGCGAGAATCAAGGCGATGGTCCTTCGAACAATAAAAAATCCACCGCACTTGTAAAATCCTGCACGGCAGTGGCCGGGGTCGCCAAACCCCGGACCACCATCTCTCGACGAAGAAATAACAGGAACAATTATCCTCCATCTTGGGGCTGCCCAACCAACAAAATGAAGATGAAACGCCGTCTTCTCTGTCTCTATGACGGCCCTCGTCGACTCTGGAAAGACGAGATGATGCTGGACAACGAGTTCGAAGTCCGACTGAAACTCCCCGGCGGTGACGGCACCCATCGTGAGGCGTATGTCACTGACCTGGACATCGAAACGCTCAAGAGAGCAGAAGGTGTTTTGAACGCCACTGAGGAGGAGAAGGGTCCGTGGATCCCTACTACTACTGGCGGACTTGGGTTAATTGGCCCATCTGCCGTGCCTCTGACTGGCAACGGAAACTTGGGAGAACTGGCTGAAGAAGTAAATATAGAGGAACTGATGTCATGAAAGTACATTATCATTACTTCATATACCCAGCTATTGTGCATCGTTTTCTCACTTCGACTTTGGCCCTGGACCTACCTGTCTGTGTCCCATGCTCATCAATTTTTTTTTTCAAACTTCACGGGCGAACTTCTTTGCTCCCTTTTCACTGATTTGAGTTGTTTGGGTCATGATTTGAGCAGGGCATGTGCGGAGGGTAACTGGCATTGTTTTGATAGATTCTTTCGAAGAGACGGAAAGACGGGAAACGAAATTTTTCCATCGCACACAGTATACATAACCTAATCAATTATTGGTCAAACCAACAAGAACCAACTGCTCCCAATATCCATCGTGATGTGCTAGCAGCAACATCGTGCAAACGATTTGTAGAGAAGCGAGAGTTCCTGGACACAGAACCCCGTCGAGTCCCCGCGAGTAGTACTATGGTACACTAAGTACGTCGCCAAGCTGGGGTGAACTCGATCCAGACGCACTGGCCTTTCCGAACTTAACTGTGTTCGAACATCCAACATCAGAGATCCTCTGCATCACCGGTCTGAATATTCCTCGAAGCAGGTTCCCATTGGCGGGTAGCATTATCTTGGTATGCAATTTACATTTCTACCCCTCACGATGTGAAGAGTCGCGCTCAAGTGAAGTCCACTGACACTGTCCACCAACAGGCTGCTACCTCCCCACACGAGCCATAACTTGAGCTCCTTTGATTGCAATTCCACGACCCAACCCTCCCTTCTAACCTCCTCCAATACCCTTCTCGAGCAGTGCGAAATTACAAACGGGACGTTGATCCGAGGCCTTCTGATCAGTGACGAAACCTCCAGCGCAGGATACATACTAGACAGTAACAATTCTTTGGACAACAAACAATAGTACAGGCCTTTCGTTGTCACCGCACGTGGACCTTAAAAACTTATACGTCATTGCATACTACTCTTCTTCTAATCCTCGTAAATTTAACATTTACTCCGGCCGTTTCTGAGCTCGACTTCTGTCTTTTTGACGCGGACGGGCGGAACCGCGACAAATGGAACAATCGCCTTTCGACGCGGGGGGCTCGTTGAGCGTGAACGAGGGAGAGGCACAGGGATATAGTGGATATCTAGGAGGAGATGAGGGGGGTGGTCATGAAGTCATCAGAGTCGATGGTGAGTGAGATATGCGGCTGTGTGGTCAGAGACACATGCTTACAGAGTCTTCTCGTGATTGAACCTGGGGTGAGTTGAGAGTGGCACTACAATGCTAATGATTACTTATTTTCCCCCTGATGATTTGCAGGACCTCCGAATTTTGATCTCGACTCGTATATTGGAAACTACGCCGGTGAGGCTTACTCATTTTATACCAGAACTCCGGGAGATATTCAAAACTGCTCTGCTAACTGATGCTCCCCTGGGCAGGAAGGACAAAGTTCGACAGACTCTACCTGATCGGAACGTGCTCCAGTTACCTTGCGACAGATGCTCTGAAGATGGCAGTAGCAGAAGCTAAGAGTGGAAAGGATGTCAAAGCTTATGAGAAAGCGGTTCAGGCTCTTGCGGCCGTTGCTCCAACAGATAGCGACGCCGTGCTGGATCAGGGGTGGGTGGACCGTACGACCAAGGTCGTCAAGGCCGACACGGAGCGGTTGGAGCATGAGCTCAAGGGATATAAGAATAATCTGATCAAGGAGAGCATTCGGGTAAGCTTGCCAACCGTGACTGAATTGCACATTACAAGAAAAGCTAATCGGATGATCGAAGATGGGAAACGAAGATCTTGGTCAGCACTATCATAAAATAGGAGATCTCAATGCCGCATCTAAAGCTTTCAGTCGGATGAGAGATTACTGTACCACTACCTCCCAGATTGCGTCTATGCACTTTAAGAATATTGTTGTTGCGGTCGACTCTAAGAATTGGTTGGCCGTTCAGTCAAATATTCAGAGACTCAGCACATTACAGTTTAGAAAGGAAGAAGAAGCGAAAAGCAAGGCGAAAATGTGGGCCTGTATGGGCTTGTCTCAACTAGCCATGGGCTCATATCACGCTGCTGCCAAGAGCTTCATTGGCACTGATCCAAGTCTTGGGGACAACTACAAGGAGGTCATATCTCCAAACGATGTTGCTGTCTACGGAGGTCTCTGTGCCTTGGCCACCATGGACCGGAACGACCTCATTAACAACGTTCTTGAGAATAAATCCTTCCGCAACTTCCTTGAGCTCGAGCCTCATATCCGCCGCGCAATCACCTTCTTCTGTTCGTCCAAATTCCGTCCGCTCTTCGATATCCTTGACGCATACCAGCCCGATTTTCTCCTCGACATCCACTTGCAGAGACACACTCAGACGCTGCTCACCAGAATTCGCGTCAAGGTGATGCAACAGTATCTCATCCCTTACAGCCGCGTTACCCTGGCCAACATGACCAAGGTCTTTGCACCGAATCAATCAGTTACCACGTCAGATGGTAAAATAGACTTTTCCTCTCCCTTCGTTGCCGAAGTCATTTCCTATATCAAAGACGGCGTGCTTGATGCACGCATAGATATGGAAAAGGGTGTCCTAGTCACGAAGCAAGTGGATCCGAGGGCGGAACTGTACCAAAAGGTCTTCGATTCCGTCAAGGAATACGTGAGCACTGCTCACCTCCAGCTGCTGAGAATCGAAGTGTTGAATGCTGGCTTGGAAGTCCCACCTGCTCGGTCCAGGAAGGGAGCGGATCCGGCAGACTTGGCGGCTGCGGCGGCTGCAGAAGGAGATAGCATGCTCATGTAAACTTGGGGAATTCAGACGGTTAGGGTTTAGATTTTGGGCGAATGCGTGAATGAATGGACCAATGGCCCTGAACTGACTGCTCGGTTTTCAAGTCCCCTATGTGGAATAACGATCGCTACGAATGCATTTTATAACAAAGTGTGCTTAGACTATGTCCGAGTGGTTTATAGGCTAACTTTAGACTCATGAGGAAGCGATGCAACTTGATTTACCTAGAAAGTGGTGTGCGATTTCCTCGCGTGCTCTGAACGAAACAAAAAAGAACTTTCATTGACTAACGCTCTCCACCTGACATTGGCAAGGACATCCCAAACATTCACTCGCGTAACAACCGAGACTCGGAGAGATTATCGCCCATCCCATCTTTGTCAGTCCTTTCGAGACCTCAGAATGAATACCTCCTCCACCATACTATCTCGCAGAAACTTCCGGTGTTCCCGCAGACTCCATCCTAGGATCTACACCTCCTTTCTGCCTCCCAGCCCTTCCAACCCCTCCTCGCGCTTCTCATCATCCGGCTAGCTGACCCGACTACCAAAAAACCAGGGGCCGGCAACAG
Organism: Malbranchea cinnamomea; assembly: GCA_900128795.2. Taxonomy (NCBI): domain Eukaryota; kingdom Fungi; phylum Ascomycota; class Eurotiomycetes; order Onygenales; family Malbrancheaceae; genus Malbranchea; species Malbranchea cinnamomea. The sequence continues at coordinate 13,981 of FQSS02000162.1, forward strand.
GGAGTTTTTCCAGCTCCCAGGCGTTTCGCTCTTCGTGTCAATCACGACACTTTAGACAACGAGCTTCTGGTTCATTTGCATCACAAGTCTCTCATACTTGGTCGTCCCATCAATGATATGCCGTTCCCATCTACTGCGACTGCTGCCCCCAGCTGCATGGTTCACACTGCCGGATAAGTAGCTGGATGCAACTGTATTCCGGCGCCTACAGGCACGGCACCGGAGTTCGGATAATTTTTTTTCCTTGTGGGGCTGTCGTTGTCCAGATAGCCGTCGTCCAACAAATGAGAATGAGGATTGAGACAGCTACATAGTACTACTATCAAAATTTATGTGACTGCAGCTCTAAGTTTATATCCGTCGTGCTTATGGGCCTGGGACACATTGTCTTGCTAAATCGATACGCGACATTGGAGCTAGTGGTACTGAGACAGGGGTATCGCGAGTACCATCTGTAAGGAGGGCACCCTCAGAGGGTCTTTCTCAAGAAAAGTCTCTCCTAGAAAATCTAACACTCAGACCGAGCCATGAGCGTTACCAACAGTAAAAAGACCTTTGTTTGGCACCTGTTTTAACGGTTGAATCTCAAGGAGCTGGGATTGAGCGGTCACAGACCGTTTGAGATGGGTTTAGAAAGAAAGAAGAGCCTGAACGATTAGGTCCAAAAAAACACATTGAAAGGATACTTGATTGACCTTCCCCTGGCCCTTGATTTGACCTGGAGTTGACTGCATGATTGCGTATGTATTATAGACTAGATCTAGCCTAGCATAACCCTCGCCATTCATCTACAATTTCGCTCCCTCGATAATCTGAATATCCCGGAAGGGAACATCAAGATATTGCCACATGAAATGGAACCTGGCACATCGTCAGCAATCGGTCACCGCTCCAATCTTAGAAGAAACCGTCGTTCAGAGCAAAATATCACTCACCTGTCGCTCCCGAAGAAAGGCTCCTCCTCCCCCTTGGAATTCTTCACCCAGAACCACGGTGCACCAAATGCTCCACGGTCGAGCGCTTCCTTTGTCCGATCCGTCAGCGCTTTCTTTATCTCTGGCGACTGCGCAGCCGCCAGAATCCGCTCAACTTCCTCCTTCGAATACCCTGCGTCAGAGAACAGGGTGGCCAGGTTCTCAGGCTTGCTGATGTCGATGTGGCGGTAAAATAGATAATCCCAGTAGAGAAGGAAAGTTTGCTCGTATCGCTCGCGAGGGTAATTCAGTTTTACGTATGTTATGGCTCTTTGAAGCTGTTTGGGGTTGGGTGGTATATATATCAGTCATCAGTCATCAATCATATCCCCCCCCGCCCACTCCTTTTTTTTCCATTTTTTTTTTTCAACATGGGATGCTCTGCATGGGGATGGGCAACGGCCTTGGACGCACCAGCAGTGACAAAGGCGGGAAGAACGATGGGACTTCAAAGTCCTTTACCCCAAAGTATTTGACCGCGCGTTTGCGGTCGAACGCTCCGTATGCTGCTTTTGCAGGAAGCGTCCATGGAGGCTTGTTTCCTGGGTCCCATATTCGTCAGCTACCCTGCCTATCTTTCTAGCACTCTGCACTACATAGTAATGTATTCACATATATGGCAGCAAGATAGTGGACACTCACCGGACCCAGCATTGATTCCGCCCAAAAACACGGGGTGGACCCTGCATCAATGACACCAAACGAGGTCAATCTGTGGCTCTTGGACGAATTGGCGTGCACGCAAAGATCCCGGGAGTTTGAAAAGAAATTGAAGATGTGTCCTAGTAGTTGGTAGTACGCACTCAACTTCTACGCCGTGTGAGGCCAACCGTTCTCTATTCCTGCGCAGATGTAAAAAGGCGAGATAGGAATAGGGAGATGCTGAATGTTCACTATTGTAAGCTTCATCTCCGAGCTTCTTCATCCAAAGGGGGGAGAGAAGTTGCAAGGACTCACGGCAATCAAAGTAAGCTTCAATCTTCCCACCCATCGCGGCTGTACCTCTAGTATGGGTACAAAAGTAGTGGTATGTCCGTTCCTGGTCTGGAGTTCGCGACTGAAATAAACAAGAATACAAGATCAATTCTCTACACAACCCCTGTCTTTTGAGATAGTTAATTAGTAGAAATGTAGTTCTTTTCAGGATTGCGCAGTTAAAGATCCATCTCCTGAAGGTTCCTCAGGGCGGAGTACACTTTAACCCCAGCAGAGCTCCTCACTGAATGCCGAGGTTGATGCAGCCCACTCGATTTGGATCACTCATCAGAAAATGAACGCTGATCCCGAGAACATCTATTAGATCTTCCCTTCCTGGATTCGAAATATATAGTACAGTATTGGAGAATTGGTCTCGAGTTTGTACCAGATGCCGAACTTACATAGACTCTGCGGAAAAATAAGTAGGCTATACCGCGGTTCGTGCGAAACGCCTTCTTGATCACTCATCAAAATTCTGATCTTGAGTCTTCGCTTTCCAAGTCCCAGGAGGGGGTCTATGGGACGAAGATACATACATCCTCGTCTCCAAAAGAGACGACCACATACTACTACTAACTTTTGATCAAAGCGGTTCCTGTTCAGCGGCAAAGCATTTGTCGTTCGCAAACACGCGCGATTCAAGGACGAGACGCACCGCAAGAAGACCGTCCATAGGCCATACGCACGGCATTCACGCAACCATGGTGGCTGCTAACAAGCTCGTAGCGTTGGTGATAGGCGCCTCGAGAGGGATTGGACGCCAAGTTGCCATTGACCTAGCAAAAGAAGGCTACGCAGGTATGCGGAACTTCACCCTTCTTTCCAATTCTTCGTAGAGCTATTGTATATACTGGATACCTAATATCATTTCATGATCCGATCCCCCTAACTATACCCCCTCATAGTCGTTGTTGCTGCAAAAACAACTTCTGATGCTTCCAAGACGACACCCTTCCCCCCTGATCCCAACTCCCCGCAATCCACGATCAACACCGTCGAGCGGGAGATTCGCGAAGCAGGTGGAGACGCCGTTGCTCTGCCGGTAGATACCCGTGATGTCGAGGCGATCAATCGTCTGGTACAGCAAACAGTTCAGATCTACGGAAAGCTGGATGTGCTCATCTACAATTCGGGCGCCATTTGGTGGGCCTCTGTGGAAGACACGCCGGTCAAAAGATTCATGTTGATGCAGCAGATCAACCCGCAGGGACTATACGCCAGCGTACAGGCTGCCTTGCCGTTTTTCGGTCGGAATGGGTGGAAAGGACGGATCATTGTGGTGTCTCCTCCGATCTACTCAAGGTTTTTTCGAGGGAAGACGGCGTATGCCATGGGTTTGTAGCCCCTTTTCCCAATATTGCTGTTTCCCCGAGTTCATTGCGCACCTGGTTTTTCTCCACGTTAAGGCATCGGCTTAAGTCGTTGACGCCCGTCGTTCGTTGTAGGGAAGGTTGGCATGAGCGTTTTAACCAAGGGGCTGGCGATGGACTTCATTCGTCAGGGACGATCTGATATGGCCATTACAAGCATCTGGCCTGCTGTGGTACGTCAGCAAACACTACCAATTTTTCACCCAGAACGTTCCTGATCCCCGTGTCCAGTCAATTGAATCCGCTGCGACGAAACAATCGACGGATCTTGACCCATCAGCCGCAAAAGATCTTCGGAAACCGGTCAGCAAAGGTCCCCGATTATCTAGACACAGCACCTTGAGACTAATGGATACACCTAGACCATATTTTCTGACGCCATCTTAGCCATCCTCCGCGCGGATCCCGCGAAAGTAAACGGTCTACTGACCTTAGATGAAGATTTCCTACGCGAGAATTGCGGTGTTACTGATTTCTCTAAATATTCTGTCGTGCCAGGGGCAAACCCCCGGCGCATAATGCCGGCAAAGTTCCCTGTCCTTGAGGTAGCGGAGCAAGACGACGAAGGTAAACGCATGGATAGCAACGTCCTTCGAAGGCAACAGGCGAAACAGTCGAAAATTTAGGAGCTCCCTAAAAATATTTAGAAGTTGCATTGTCCCTTTAATTGACGACTTGGCAACAGCAGCCGAATGCAGACAATAATCCACTGCTTCTCCCATATCCATCGAGCACACCTCGATGCAACAAATCATACTCATACATTCAAAGCACCGTGACCGGGTACGGACGAAATTGTCGTCGTCGGGGCGACTACCTGAGTCATCGAAGCCATCGAAGTTGGCACGCTAACAACTCGCTTATCGCACATGTGTTCGAGCCATCCACCTAATCGATCTCCCAAGAGCGCTGTTCGTAAAAGGATGTACGTTAGAATTGACCACATCATTGCTGGCGGGAAAGGAAAGTGGGAGTTTACCGATCAGTAAAGCAACTGTGAATATAAATAGAACCCAAGGGCTGGTCATGAGCGCATCCGCCATGCTAGAATCCGCCGTAATCGCCATTAGGCTCATCAGAGCGCATCCCAGCACAAGACGGATACCAACCATAACTGCCCTGCGCACCCTATTTATCTTGCCTTGGACAAGAACGACAAAGGCCGCGAACATGAACATAGTCATCGCCGCAAGAATGATGTAGTAGACGAGTACAAACCCAAGCTGCTTTAGGTACATGGCCAAGAGCTCGTCACTGCCTACAGATGATGTATTCCCAACCGGAGCCTCCATTCCAATGGTAGCAAAGAGAGAAACGGTAACAAACTTCATTAGGTTCTGGGAGATTTCGTGGTCAAGAAAACCGGGTATGCCGTTTGTTGGGCAGAGTGGCAGATGATCTCGGAGACTTTGAATGGTTAGGTCAATAGCAGACATCTCTTGCAACACTCTGTGTCTGTAATAGTCAATATTCATGTCGGCGATCGTGCTGTTAAGCAGATTAACTGCAGCCGCCGGGTGCGGGCGTGGGTGTTCGCATAGCCAAATAATGGTCTGTCTTAAGTCCTTGAGCTTTAGGGCGATGTCCAACACCAAGGCCAAGATTTGAGAGCCCTCGGACAGGAGAACAAGGAAGATGTGAAAGGGGAAGTGCAGTACTGTCCAGATTAGCTGTCCCACGCGCCTCAAATATCCCCTTGGAGATATGTCATGGTAGGATTGCCAGAGTAAGTACTGTAGTTCGCCTGTCAGAAAACAAAAGTGCGATACCGCGATAACTTTCAAGGACAGAACTCACCACTGCCGTAGTTACACCCAATATGTGTACAAAGGACCACCGCGACCATCCCCGGCTACCAACTGTTCTGTTAACTATTCTGGTTATGGAGATAACCCCTTCTCCAATAATGATCAATGTAAGGAGACTCATGCGAATATCCAGATGGGTGTTTTCGAATCCAATGCCCGGGGTTTTCAAGGATACCCAGAACACTTGCACGACCTCGGACACAAACGAAAACCATAACGCCGTCCATAAATACCGTCCTCTGGACTTTCCGTCGTCGTTGAGAATATAGTAGAGCTACGTCTTGTTAGATTACGTTCAGATAACAGTAGCATAAGGCCAACTCACACAAGCATACGAGAAGCTCATCCAGAGAAATGACACGCTTGTGTACACCAATTTTTTCGAAGCTTTTGGCATGGCATTTCTCAGGTGAATTGATGCAACCGCATACTGCACAGCAAGCAGAAGGCGGCTCGCTGCCAAGAGGACCGAAAAAGAATGGAAGATCCAAACATTTTCGTCGCGGACTTGTGTCGAGAAACCAGAGCCTGCCGATGCGAATCCAACCATTGTTGCCAGCTGCACAGCCTTGCATACTCTTTCGAACACAGTGTCTCGAGCGAATCGGACATCAAACAAGGTCACCTGGAACCAAGTAAACCAGATGATGCCGAGAAACCCGACGTAGGACCACAGCGCTGAGAGCAGAGTCAGATTGAAAATATCATATAACACCAGTTTAAAACCCTAACCTTCTAGGTTCTTAATTTCATTTGTGGATGTGAACGTCGCAAGGCATGCGACGAAGAACAGGTCAAAGAATAACTCGATAGGGGTAGCATCAGAACGGTGGTAAAGATGTGGACCATCCTTATCATTTTCGTCCAGCGGGGATTCAATCCAAGGAACGCAACAGTACGGCCTATTGAGGACATGCAAGTGACTTAGTTTGCATATCCGTGTAGGGCAACGTGATTGATAAATCTCACCTCTCATCGGCAGATGCGTGCTCACGCCGGAGTTTGCGACGGAAGGAAAGCAGAAATTGACGAGGCATCGTAGGGGGTGTATGAATACAATAACTGTGAACGACTGGAAAAAATCAACCACTGGACTAATGGTGAAGATGATGGGATGATGCACTCCTCCCTTGGGAGAAGTGGCATCGCGTAATCTGGAAAAAAGGGCGTTGTAATGTGCACACCTGACGGTAAAGGCAGCACTGGGGTTTGACTTGGAAAGTGCCGAGGGCAATGTGTATGACTGTTTCTTCCCATTACTCCTGTTTTAATTCTTAAACCTCATCGCCATTAGGACGGGAAGGTGGCAGGGACACAGCTCCCAAGTTCTCCAGCCCTCGATCCGGCAGCAGTTTTTGGCCATTCGCAGCGAGGCCAGCTTCAGCTCGGAGTTTTTCGTACTTCTCCCCAGCCTCTTTCAGTAATTTCTTGATTTCAGTTTCACGATCAGCGATCTCAAATTTTTGCTGCCGTAACTCATCCAACCGCTGAACAAGCTGAAGCTTGGTGGCTTCCATGCTAGTTAGAGTAGCGCGTAAATTGGCCAAGCATGTTGAAAGGCGTGGAATGGACGATATCTTCGGCGGAGTCTTCGGTCTCGAAAGTTCTTCAAGATGCTGTCGGTTTAATCCATCCATGGCTGCACGCGTCTGCGCATTTTCATACGCAGCTCTGCGTTCAGCTTCAGAATCGTCCTCATCGGAGATTTCATCCTCTCCTTCTATCAACTCCTTCATCTCTTCTCGACGTCTTCTCTCCTGTTCCCTTTCAGCTTTCTTACCCAGGGCGAGCCCCCCATCTTCAACGTATTCGTCAAAACCTTCTGCAAAGTCCTCGTCATCCGGCACTAGCCGTGTATCTAAGCTCTTCTCCTTCCGGGAAAGTGTCCAGTCGTCTTCTTTATCCTCCTCAACGTCGTTCAGAGATATATACTCCTGTTCCTTCGCTAACCGTGCACGCCTTTCCTTCTTTTCTCGAATTTCCGCTTCGCTGGGAATGACAGTAGACCCAGACGGGGCGAGTTTCGCAATTTCGCCAAACTTAGCTGCGATATCAAGTGACTTTTCTTTCTCATCATCGCTTGTATGGACAGTCACCGTCGTTTTGGGGGCCGAGGGTGTAGCATCGCGCAGTTCCTGGAGGTATTCGCGAGTGTAGCTCGGCCGGTTGTCATCATTGCCCATTCTAATCGGTAGGTCCTCTGAATGGCCAAGTGTTGGCCGAGGTCGATGCTGAGATGATGTCCTCAAGATGCCACTCCTAGCACCTAGTTTCTTTTTTGGTATTATGACGGTCTCTTCCTCATCTGCATCATCAGTCATAGATGTCCCACCAGGCCCATATGAAAGCCGTAATTTTGATCTCTGCTTCGGTTTCGTAGTGGGCTTCTTGACAGCTGATTCATCTGCGCTCAAGTTAGCAGACTGCCGAAGATTTGTACAAACAATGTGCATATGGGGTTTGGGACTTACTAGACTCACTGGCGACACCATTGGTGTCGTGGTCTTCCTCGTCCACACCAATCTTGCGGGCTTTTCTCCGATTAGCAAACATCGCGAATCTAATTGCAGAGAAAACCCAACCGAAAAACGAACAGCCACGAATTTTTCGGGGTCAAAGTGGAAGGCCTCTGTCCAAGCTCGTCATGCTCGATCACTTATCAGCAGTTCGGATCATCGTTGTTCCGGCGCGCCTCTCCACGGCGCTTCCAAGTTCCTATGCGTAGCAGAAAGGCAAGCTTGGTTGACGACACCAAAACTCCGCAACCATCAAGCAACGCGCTCCGTCAAAATGCCTCAAGCGCAGCCGGAGCTAAAGAAGGTAAAGCATGCAGGGATATTGTTTTGTATTGCAGGCATGCTAACTCTTTTCCGGGTGTCTAGTATATGGAAAAGCGGTTGTTCGTGCAACTCAACGGCAACCGTAAAGTGATTGGAGTTCTTCGCGGTTACGATGTACGTCCTACATGCCCATGACATGGAGCCATCCGGAGTCAGAGCTGATAAATGCGGATGTCTGACGCTGTGGTCATAGGTCTTTATGAACATTGTCCTTGACGAAGCTGTGGAGGAGAAGAATGGTGGAGAGAAGGTGAATCTCGGCATGGTGGTAAGATTGAGCTCTGTTCTATTGTTAAAGAGCCACCGACTGAAATGGTTCTAAATAGGTCATACGCGGTAACTCTGTGGTCATGCTAGAGGTTCGTTATAAACACACAGTCACTCGTTCTGAAGGAGGTTCATTGAAAGCAGTCCTTCAGCTAACTTTGCGTTTGTCATTCTGCAGGCCCTTGAGCGCATTAACAACTGAGTGGGAAGCATGGACGACCTGATAGCGGCAAAGATTAATGACTGCAACGAAACACCAATACAATTCGCCGCGTCATCGTGGGAAATCGTTTCATTTTTAGTTACGGAGTTTTAACAAGCTGGGATATCCGATTCTTTCTGTCTTGCGAATGATGGGAACATGGGAAATGCACCAGAATACATTAAGCTCAACCTGAAAATAAGATTATAGAACTTTGAATATTAAATGGTTTCAGATTTTCTACATTGCTGTAGTGCTTATGTCCTTCCCATGTCCCAACTTATTGTGAAAGCTTAGTGCCCAATAGAGAAAAGACAAGACAAAACCAGTGGCATTCCTCTTTTCCCGCTTAAACGCCGCTTTCCGCTCGCTTGCCAACCAACCGTGGGATGATGAGCATCCTCAAAAACCAAAGCAAACTATTGCATACAACGAAATTTCCCCATTATCGAGGTGACATTGTTGAGAAAAGGATTGGGCGCATCAGCTCTCGGGTGAGAACTTCAACTTCAACTTAACCTTGGGAATGCCACCACCGCTAGTCGACGAAGGAGATTGAGATTGAAGAGTCTGTGGGTTTGATTGAGCGGTTGAGTTAGAGAAAGAGGCGAGTTTCGGGACCTTCAAGGTAATCTTATGACTGGGGACGGGCTGTTGGCTAGGACCATCTTCGCGCTTCCTTTTCAGCTGCTGGCTGGTCGCCGTAGTTGAGACAGTCTGAGATTGCTTGGCAACTATTTGGGAAAGGGGCATTGTACGATAGCGCTCTGTCTTGAAGAACCTGAGCTTGCCCTGTGCACAAACAAATTAGCAAGGCTGGTGCAGCCCAAAAAATTAGAAACGGAGAAAGAGGGAGAGAGGGGGAGAGAGAGAGAGAGAGAGAGAGAGAGAGATGATAGACACAGTCGCTTACATTCCCCAGATGCTGGACCCCCCAATAGCGAGGATACTTTAATTTCGCCACCTTGTGCTGGATCGGCTCATATAGAACAGAACAGATGTCCATGAAATCGCGTAATTCACTCAAACCCACGTAGGGGGAGTTGCACGCAGCCCACATGGCCTCCTTCAAGACCTGATTATTTGCGAGTTCTTGCTTCAGAGCTTCGATTGCCCCAGGCACAGTTTGTCTACGCGCGAGCGTAGCTTGTCGGCTTTCTGTCGAAGATTCCTGTTCGATAATGAGATTATCTGAGGACCTATACTGCGTTTGGACGGAATCATCACCAAACGCAATGGCCGCAAGACTATAGCCGAAGATTCGATGCAGCTGACGTCTCATCCAAGGGGACGGATCCGAGGTCATGTTGTACATGAACCAGACTAGAAGCTCCGGGTATTTGAAGATATCCAGCTCAGCCAGCGTTTCGAATGCTTCTAGCCGCAGCAGGTCATATGTGCCTGCTCTAGTACACTGTAGAAACTGGAAGATATTGAAGTCGATGACCTTTGCTTGCATGAGGCGCCTCTGGCATTTAATGGCCGTGCGGGAGTATATGTTTTGGAACGAACTGGTCCACTCATCCATGCGTCTGTAACGGTCGATCTCGGCGATACAGTCCCTATCAAGCTGCTCTTCGGCCTGACGCTGGATTTCTTTTTCCATGTCAAAATCGAGATCGCCAGTGTCTGGCTCTCTCTTGCCCATTAAAGCCTCACAGATTGATTTCATAAGTGTGGTTATGTAGTAGCAGTCAGAAAACTAGAGCGGTTGTCGCAAGTTAGCACTTGGAAGGTTGATTTGTCTGACTCTTTCCAACCATCGAACATTGACATACCTCATTGTTCGAATTGTCATTGAATTTGAGCTTATCATAGAGAAACCTTTTTACCCTCATCGGGGTTCTGCCGGCCCTATCCCTTACTTGTGCAATAGCTTGTGGTATGGCCAATTGAATTGCGTAAGACGCACGGTCCGTGAAATTATTTGAGCGGGTCATGGGCGAATTCGGAAGGCAGAAGAGTTCTTGGAAGGCATTTTCGAGATGGAACAACCCGATCCAGTCGACTTCTTCCTTTGCATGCTTCACTAACGCCTTTGCTGCTGCCATTCGGATGCCGTAGAAATAACGTCGGTCCATGAGGGTTCGAACGAAGATCGTAGATATCAAGGGATGCTCACGCTGCGCAGCCATGTATTGTATTGACTGTAATCGAAGTTAGTAAGATCGACCAGGAAAAGTGCAAATGAGTCTTGTCACCTCAAGTTGTGCAACGACATCCCGATCCTGCTGCAACTGGGACAAGTACATGTAGCCGGGCATTGCCAGCGACATTTTGCATATCCACTCAAAATCAGCATCCATCCGTATCCATTCATAAGACTCCTGGCCCATCCGCTCTTCCTCTTCCTTGGTCCACTCCACCAGCCTCCACTTTTGCATGTCTTCCTCGGATTGGAGAACATCACCAAGACAGTAAAGGAGAACATCATCTTGACCTTCGGCGTTAGCGTCGACTCCAGCTGCAGTCGCCGCCCGTTCTCTTTGACGTTTACTTCTTTTCAACCTTTTGTACTTAGTGTTGTAGTGGATGTCAAACTTCGTAACACCCTCCTTGATTTCCACAATGTGTTCATATGGTGTGCCGTCTGCCTCGTGAATTCGAATAGTCATCGATCCCGTGAAGACATGCTGCACGGCGCCGGCGTAAACATTCTTGATCTCCTCTTTCACGTCTCGCATGAATGTTTGCTTCTCGAGATCATGCGCTGCTGGCTGCTGCTCTCCTTGCACCTGTCGAATCATCATTTCGACAACAAGCTTCTTTTTGTTGAATCGTTGCGTGGCCACGAAACGCGGACAACCTGCTCCATAGACCCATTGTTGGAAGAATGAATCCAATTTAGTGTGGCCCAGCCGCTCGCAAATTTTTTGAAAGAAAGCGGTGGTGAGAGCACCATTTGCAATATCGCCCATCCGCGCGTTGAGGAAAATCCGAGAAATGACGCGCGAAACGGTTGGCTTACCACTGGCTTTTGACAGTCGACGCTCGAGAATATACAAGACCAGTGGGGCTTTCAGCGCGATGAACTCGAGCTCTGAAGGATCCAATTTCAACAAACTTCCCATGTCGTAGATAGACGGCCGAGATATGTCCAAGTCACAGACTTTATCCGACATTAGTTTGAGACGATATCTGTACTCATTATTACCGCACAGCTTTCGCATAAAAGTGTCGGTTATGTAGTACGCAATCCCGACAATGACCCAGGTGTCTGTTGGTTCCTTTGGGATGATGCTGACACCCACCCATTGCGAAGCCAAAGTGTGAACCAGCGCTCTTGTGGTCTCATACAGAGGGTCAATAATGTCCTCTGGGAAAAGGATGCGATTGCTACAGATAGAGAGCGCAGCAGTTGCAACGGTATCCGCTGGAAGGTCATCCACAAAACACAGCTTGTAGCTGGCAAATGGGTATGATCCGTAGGTTAATGAGATATAGTCGATGGCTTTTGCCAGCGGGAAACAAGTATTCCGGACTTCGTCTGACCGTCCTGGAAGGCAGAACGCGTGGATGGGAACAGCATTCTGGCCGAGTTGTTCATCCTCGCCACTTTCGCGGAACTCTGAAAGGTTGAAGATCTCAAAAGGCCCAACAGCAAACCCTATCTGGCCAGCAGACAGGGGAGTGCTGCAAGAAAAGGACACAGTCTTCTTGGTCGGATCTCTGGGGTCCACAATCTCATCGGTCATGTTCCCGGAACAAGCGACAACCATATCCAGATTAGCGTCGTCGGCAGATATTGTGCGAATTTGGGAGCTTCCCGTTTGACTCGACAACATTGACTCAGCATTTCTTGGGGAAAAGGCATCTCCAAGTGTTTGGGAACATCGTATGGATATATCCCAAGTGCACCGTGAAGACATATCATCCACGCAAGGGAACAAGCAGCAATACTCCCCTGTGTCTGGCGAATTAATCGTAAAGACATGGGGGTATCGTAAGTCGCCATCTTGCACTCCAACAAAGTGAATTCCATCCCTAGGGCGCTCAATGCAGAATTCTGCATATACTGTCACGGCAGTGTATCTGGGAAGGGATGTATCCTGCGCTTTCGAACCCAAGGCCGGGTCGGTTGCCTCGTCTCCGGCTCCGCCAGGTCGTAGAGACAATTGGCTCTGTGCTTCGAAGGAGAAAGGATCCAACTCCTCGATTCGTACCGATTTCGGAATCGTAACTATCAACTCCGGTTCAGGGGGCGACTTCGACAGTGCTTCCACCTTCGACGCGAGCCTGGGATACTGGTGAACGCCGTAAAGGCGTAACGATTCGTATGGATCGACATATTTCGTGGTGGGTGCCTTGCCGCTAACGTTCAGCCGCTTGAGCTCACCCTGGCGGAAATTCAACCGAATGTACCTCAGCTCCTTGTAATGTGGGTGTATGGTTATCTCTGTCTTGCCCTTCACAGTCTGGTTCACGAAATCAATATCCAGCTCAACTTTCTGGTGAGCCACAGAGTATCCCAATCCAGACCACGCTGGAGTAAGAGCCTCCTGAACAGGCATATTGGCCTAGTCACAGGTGACACTATCCTTGCTATGGAGCGTAGCGCATTCGCATTCGAAGATTTATTTCGCGGCATGTATCGGGGGACGTCGTGAGGAACGACCGCGGGAGATGGCAGGGTTCTGAGTTGCGAGAGGATTACGAAAGCGGTTCACTCAATGTGCGCCCAGTCTTGTGAGTGCCCATTGTCAACAAGATAATGAGGTGAGGCAGTCTGCGCTTCTCCAGTTCCTTTTCGCTTCCTTTCGTGCAGTGAATGCTTGCCAAAGCTCCACCAAGCTTGGAAAGCTGAGGTAAGGCGCGTCTTTCAGTTTGAAGTGAATAGATTGTAAGATGTAAAATAGTTTATCCGACTCCGAGAACCATCGATGCAGCGAAGTCCAGGGCATTCACCTGTATCACATCTTCTCACCTGTGCCATTGCCCGTCGTGGCCTCATTCATCTCGTAGTCACTTGAGTATATCCAGTGAATCACCAGCTTAGTTGTTCTGGTAACTTCAGGTTTTGCTGGCTGGTCCAGGTGTCAACAAAATCACTCCTACTGAACCATTCCTCTTTGAGATGAGGCCCGTGCATTGCTGTTAGTCTTAGTAATCAATGCCAAGTAGGGGTTTTCCGAAATGGGACTAGAGAGAGCGGAATCGGGACGTGCACGTGATGACCGAGCTTGATGGTGGACTCCTTGTGACACCCCAAGGGGACAAGCCGAGAGTGCGTGCATATGCGGACGATCGAACAGGAGCATTGTTGTTTTCCCTTCGTTCCCCACCCTCCTCACGACCCGATACTTAAATATCCCTCGTCCCGAGGGGCCCTCTGGAGCTAACCGATAAATCTGTCCTTCTGTCCTTTGTTGTTAAGGCCTTTTGTTCGGCGCTTGTTCAACTGAGCCGGGGCATGAAATAGAGAGTTGGATCTGTGCATTCCCAGACCAAGGTGTGTGAGAGAAAAAAAATTTCATACACAGTACTACTGGTACTTCTCATATCCCGAGGTAGCAAAAAAGTACCGCAGATAATGGGCCTTTTGGACCGTCTTGCCAGTGAGTGTTGGCACCCTTGAGTCATACACGCCAAGTGCCTGCTGGCCCTTGTTAATCTCGTACAACAGAATCCCAGGACTCATTGTCCGACGAGGTTTTGGCGCCCCTTAAGACATACAAGTACTCCAGCGTGGACAAATCTTTTCTCTCAAGATATATTCTCAAGCATTATGTACTTGATAACCTACCTGTGCAAGCAGGTTGTACATACCTAGAACCTCTTCTGGTGAACTGACGAGCTCGATCGACTGCTAGTGGAATGCTTTTGTCGAACTCCTCCCATTATGGCTGGCTCCAAACATGGTCACTCTCCTGGGCTTCGTCTTCATCGTGGGGAATGTAGTGCTGCTTGAGATCTATGTCCCAGACCTCCTGGGTCCGGTGTGTCCTTTATATGAATCGTATGCGATTTTTTTTTTGCCCATGCTGAGAACATAACATCTAGGCACCGTCGTGGGTGTACTACAGTTTCGCTATCGGGATGTGGATGTGAGATGAACCCCGAGATGGAGAGCAACAGAGAAATGAAAAAGAAAAATCCCTGACATGAAGTGTAGGTATTCCACCATGGATAACGTGGACGGGAAGCAGGCGAGACGGACAGGCACTTCTAGCCCGCTCGGAGAACTATTTGAGTACGTCCCATTGCAGAGGAATGCGTTTGTTCCCAGATAGGTAAACTGATACATGCACAAACCCAGTCATGGTATCGACTCTCTCAATTGCACTCTGGCCAGTTTGTTAGAGGCGGCTGCGCTGGCACAGGGATCTACCAAGCTTGGTGCTTTCACAGCCCTGATGCCATGCCTGGCAATGTACTTTTCCACCTGGGAAACTTATCACACGCACACCCTCTATCTGGGCTACCTGAATGGCCCGACGGAAGGCTTGCTTATCGGTACTCTGCTCCTGGCTGCCGCAGGATTCTATGGTCCAGAGATCTATTCCCGTCCCGTTACAGAGCTACTCGGTCATCCAGAGATCTTCGGGGACTCGAGCTTCAACGACTTGTGGGTGATTATCCTTTTTGGTTCCTTTGTGGTGGCTCACCTGCCTGCATGCGTGTACAACGTGATCCGAGCACGTCAACGCAAGGGCCTCCCGGTCCTGCCTGTGTTTTCGGAGTGGGCCCAGATTATCCTCTTCTCCTTCTCCTGCGTCTTCTGGCTCTACTCCCCGTATTCGACTCTCCTTAGTGAGAATAGACTTGTTCTTTTTTCGGTCACTATGTCGTTCGTGTTTGGCCGCATGACGACCAAAATCATTCTCGCGCATCTGACACGACAACCCTTTCCTTACTACACCGTCCTCGTACTCCCACTTGTTGGAGGCGCTTTTCTTGGTAACCTACCCCGATTTGGTCTCCCGATGGTCAGCCCCGGTGTTGAACTCTGGTATCTCCGTTCCTATTTGGCGTTTGCTTTTGTTGGCTATATGCACTGGGCTCTCTTCGTTATCAATCGAATCACCACTTTCCTCGACATCAACTGTCTGACGATCAAGCGGGACAAGAGAAAGGCTTGGGAGACAGCCTATCGCCAGCCAGCAGCGGGCAAACTTGAAACGATCCATGAGAAGAGGGCTGCGGACGACTCACGCTTGAAACGGAACTGAAGCTGCCAAAGTGATGCAGCCATCGGGTGTATCAATAGGGACACAAGTCGCCTCCCATTATCTCACCGCGACAGACTACATTGATGTTGGTGTCCTGCATTTAAACGGGCGACAAACTCGACTGGCCATGACGACTCTGTCCTTTATGGGCCGAATATCAGAGCGGCTTTGCGAGTCAAAGAGTGGATTGCGACAGATGTCCTGCTCAAGCCAACTTTACCCTGGTTGAAGAGAACTAGGGATCATCCTGTGCCAGTTACCTTCCCTCCCACAGTAATGACACTACTTCTGGAAGAAATGCCCTGACGCACAGTCATTGTATGTAAACTCTCCTGTTGCATCAGCTGGCAGGGATACCTAAACCTAGAAGGAATATTATGGTCCCATTAGACGTGAATAGTTGAACATTCTTGATTTGAACAGAGAATCTCGAGGTTTGCAGGATTTGTTTCATACATGAAATACGTGCCCTGTTCTTATCATTAGTGAAATAATCTGTACTATGTCAAAGAGTTCTTCTTGACAGTGTTTTTTCATACATATTAACATCAGGGAGGGTATTACTCCATGAGCCTGAGGGAAGGAATCCAGTAAACCTAGTCGGCGTTTTCACATTATTGTCAGGTTGTCAGCTAATTGCTGAGATGATTCGCTTCACCTTCTCCCACACTCTACAATTTATCTGAATCATCCCTAACCCTAAGGAGGTGAGAGGCAAGAAGAGAGATTTCAAAGGAATTTGCTTTTTTTAGATTTCACCTTTATTAAGTGGTGAATTACGTTGAGATTAGTGGATTACAAATATGGTATCGAAAACCAACGCATAGCGAACTAGCAAAGGGAAGGCGCTATCAGACAATCATGCTCCGAAGAGATTCAAATCGTAATGTTAGGAGATGCAGAGGCTGACATGATTGAGGAAAATTCCAGTTGGTTGAAAAAAAATGAGAGTGTTGTATGAGAGATCACGGGCCAAAGGCTCACAGTAGCAGAGCAAATCCTCCAAGGAATCCTGCCACCAGAACACCTAGGCCGTACGCCTGGCCGACTTCAAGAAGTTTGGCTGCACCCGAACCATCAGAGTCACCGTCCGTAGAGGATTCATCTCCAAAGCCGTCGTAGATGGCAGTAGTCTCACTAGCGGACTCAGAGGCGGTAGGGCTCAGGGTAGTAATTGTCGCAGTAACATTGATACGCGTGGGGTTCTGAGCGCCGCATGGGTTGTTTTCACGGCACTCAGACTGGCAGATGTTGTTATCGCCGCAGTTTGCCACACATTGGTTGTTCTGTTCCGTGCAGAGGAAATAAGGGATGGTTTGGGAGTATTCAGAAGCGTTGGGGGTCAGTCCACTAGCGCAGACGCAGGTAAAGCTCAGGGTATCCTTGAAAGGGAAATCATATCAGACTCGAGCTCATGAGGAAGGCTTACTTGATGACTTACGTCGTCACAGGTGTTGCTTCTCGGGTCACCCTCGTCGAACTGGAGACAGATCAACCCGCAGGATTCTTTCTGCATGGTACACCATTGTTCTGATCGGACAGTCAGCGGTGAAGAATGAAGAAATCACTACAGAGTAATTAGACACTGACCCTTTGTGCCGTCGGGGATGTCGTCCGGGTTGACCTGGGAGGTAGCAAAGCCCGCAACGAGAAGGAACGTGAGGACGGCTTGCCGAAGGAACATATTGATCTGAAACGAGAGGAAAGCTCGGGTGCACTCTCTGGAACGCCCTCAAGGTTAGTAATCCGCTTAAGATGGGGTGTTATAACATGAGGAACAGACAGGCAGCGAGCGAAGGCTCCCAGGCTAAACCTACCTAAAATGCGAATAAACAACGAATCTGTGCTGTGAACAAAAAGAGAGCACAGAAACCCCGGTGTGTATAGTATTGGCTATAAACGAGAGACAAGATCTGCTGTGGGAGTCAAAATCGCAGGTCGGTGGGCAAGGGGAAAGCGAACGACGATGTCTTTAAAAGAGGAGAAGGGTCTGCGGGAGGCATGGGGTAGCCACCAGAGCACGGTCTCCGGCAGAACGAGGTGGTGCTTTATCGCATCTCCAGAAAATGCGTGTGCTTTCTATCAGAGACAAGCTAACTTGTGTATCGTCCGCCATTGGTCAATGCTCGCGAATGGTGCCGACGCGCTACTCCAGGAACGAACTAGCGTGGAGGGTACTTTTGCCATTCTGGGTTAGATTTCCCTAGCTCCTAGTCTAGCGTATTTGTTCTCCAGGTTTTTCTGTTATGTAAGTGAACCCTTTCACTGCACGTGGGGTCGATTCCATCATCTCTTAGACAGAAGAGAGTCGCATGATCCTCTTCCCTTCCGTCCATGGGAGGTTAAGGACCCCAGTGACGTGCTGAGAGGATCAAAAGAGTGTCCATCGGCTTCTGTTGTTTCACTTGGCTGTAATCTCCCTGTCGGCGATTGGCGAGACCCTGGGTTGACAGTGGCCCACCCAGGGTGAGACTTGCAGGGTTCCACTTCTCGCCGTCTTTTGCTAGTCCCCAACGGTCCTGCAACGTGTGTCGCATTTTGATGGAGTGGATCATTGCGATGACACAAAGGCTGGAGCAAGCTGTGGTCGTTCAACTCGAATTATAATTTTTTTTATCGATAGTCAGGAACGGAGTTATATTTTCTTAGACGGCAGAGTTGAGCGTGCCTCTTGCCAAGTATCGAGCCTGTCGACGAAAAGCTACCTCGCCTACGCCCTCCTTGATCATTCCAACACTCCTTTGACCGCCTTGTTTTTTCTCTCGTTCTGCTTTCGCGTCGCCTTCTGATGGATGGAGCCGGTGAATGAGGAGGCCCTGCCACCTCGCGGCCAGCAGCTGGAAAATCAGGCGTCATTCCTCCCCGCTGCCCGCGACGATGATCCCCCTTCCACTACCTCCGTAGCGATGCCTGTTGCTACTACCACAAATCAAGGCGAAACTGCCGACATCGAGAGCTCCATAACGGACGAGCTCCGCCCGTCATCGTCACCCGCGAAACCTTCCCATGGAGTAGTCCCACCCTACTGGAGACATTCCCGCGCTGCGTCGCGTGCCTCGCATGCTTCGTTGGATAGTTCCCAGGGTCAGCTCATCACCCTTGAAGACCATAGCGAGGATCCTGCATGTGAGACCAGCAGAGGCTTGTGGGCCAAGAACATTACAATAGACGACTATGTTATTGTCAAGGGAACCAACGGGATAGGGGCCTATGTGGTGTGGAACTGCAAGATTCAAACTCTTGCGGTACGCTCAACCCTCATCGTGAAGTCATCGGCGCTACATTGCTAATGGTTTTGTAAAGGGAGTATCAATGACAGTTCGGATGAGGTATATTCCCCTCTGCTTACTTTCACTTTGATTTCAGTGTGGGGTAACAGGGTTAGATACTCCGAATTTGTGGAACTTCGATCGAAACTCTTGTCAGCTTTTCCCCATGCGAAGAAGTCGATGCCGGCTTTGCCTCCCAAGAGTGCGATTTGTATGAATTGCAGCGTAGGCCCGAAGGCACATGGTCTCATTTTTTTTGCTAACACTCTGTATAGTTAAATTCAGCGCCAAGTTTCTTGAGGCCCGGCGTGTTGGTTTGGCTTATTTTCTTAAGTAAGTTGTCGTCTAGATCTCAGTCGTCCAGAGAAGCAAGTTACTTATTGTCCTGCAGCTGCGTGCTCCTGAATCCCGAATTTTCGGGATCACCTATTCTGAAGGAGACCTTGTTCTCCCATTCAATATGACCCGGCTAGCAGCCTCGCCTGGATTACAATATCATGCAGATTAAACACGTTCAACATGGAGCTGGCAGCGAGCATTCCCAGTACCCGTTCCAGGATCCAAGTGATCGACACAATCTCTTGGTCCATGCATGGATCTAAGAAGAGCATCGAGCCATTCACACATGAAGCTTCTTTCTCGAAAACCTTAATACAATCTTACTCCTTGTTCTGTTTCATGAGCAAACCGATGGCTATGTATGTACCTCAGATGCGCCTCCAATACCCTGTAAATCGGTAACGCGAGAAAACCGCCGGTCAGGCACGCGGAACACGTGATGGTATGCTGACTGTTACGAAACGATACCTTTCGTCGTACTATTGTAGTAAGGAAAACCAACCAGAATTTTCATTTGTATTGTAACAGCATGTTTTCAACAATGACGGAGTGTCGTCCGAAGTTTCTACACTCAGAATACCAAATCTGGATTTGCGAGTTTTGAGTCGAAGGACAAGCAGCCATTGAAGCTTGAAAGATCAACTGAACACCATGATAAGAAGCATGCGTGCTCAGACATGGTCAACAGTCCGAACCCGTCGCTGAGGGTTTGTTTGCGATCAAGAAGCCCTGGCGCGACTGCCGCCGTTACGCGTACCAGATTCGGGCAGCTCAACCAGGACAACGACCTCCACGAACCCGAGACCCTTCAGTTTGCGAATTTTCCAGAGAGAAACAATGGCGTCAGCACCCGCACCACCCGTCTGAACCAACCCTCACGCTCTACAGCACGGGTTCCTTCCTCAACGCAACCTGCGAACCTGGTCGCTGGCCAGGAACGGCCTCCAAAGAAAGCAAAGCTAGAGGGAAGTGCGTATGATGGCCCAGGATCACCTAAACCACGCAAAAAGTTGCAGCTGCAGAGCAGGGAAAACCATAAGCCGTTGCATTTGATGAGGAGGGGTCCAAGCAAGCGACCGAAAAACAATGCCACCACACCCGCAATGATGTCCCCGCCCCGCGCTCTCTTTCCGCCCCACGCGTCTGGATTTGCTCGGTCGAGACGTGGTTCATCCCCTACACCGGTTCATATAGGCGAAGCAGATGCAGGTAAGAGGCGGTCGGGTCCGCGATGGGCGGCTAGTGGTAAAGGCCTTGTCGACGTTCGTCCTGCTCTGAACCCTGGTGATGTCAGTGCGCAGGGTTCTGGTTCGGAGAGAAGGTCCTTGCGCTCTCACGACGGCGGATCAAGGTCAAAAAGCGAATTAGCGTCGTACTTTGCAAACTATGAGCAACTTCTGACCTTTGAGCCTGAGAAATCTGGTAAGATTGTTCTGGATTGGACCGTCGTTCATATCTCTCCTGACATCCCCGGTAGTTTAGTAAATTTGCTAACCTCATGCAGAGTTTCTTTCGCCAGATACAACAATATTCCTTATCGACAACCTATCCGAACCTCCGTTCCCTCAGTCCGATCTTTTTCAAGAGGGTTGTGCTACAGACCATGCGGCAGACGGCCAGCCCCCGCGGCAATTCCCAGAAAATCCTCTCCTTAACCCCCACAATGCCCGGATAATCGAGCTACCGAATGATTCGGCGCAACCGGACGAGGATCCGCTGCCAGAGGACATGTATTTTAAAGCGCATAGGAGGCACGAGCGACAGGAAAAGCAGCTCAAGAACATCGAGAAAGAGCGGGCCCAACATGAAAAATTACAACTTGAACGTATCCTAAGTGAGCTAAAGGGGCCCGATTGGCTTCGTGTAATGGGAATCACCGGTATCACAGATTCTGAGAAGAAGCTATACGAACCGAAACGAGATTACTTCATCAAGGAAGTGTCAGTGTTGGTCGACAAGTTTCGAGCATGGAAGGAAGAAGAAAAGAGAAGGAAGATGATCAAGGAACAACGATTAGCCGCAGAAAATAGGGAGGAAGACGGCGGGGAGCAGGAGGACGATCAAGTTGAATGTATTAAAGAGGGTGACGACGCCAATGACCTTCCATGCAGCCAAGATGGACAGCTACCCGATATCGACGATGTTGACGGTTGGGCAGCTCGCCAGCTGCAGCAGGAGGCCCTGTCAGCTTCTCGAAAACGGCTCAAGGCGGAACCCACCTGCTCCAAAACTGTTACTGCTACTCCGCGCAAGTCTGGCGCCTCTATTGCCCAATTACCCGTTCTCATCCCGCCTCACCTGGATCCACCGGAAGGTCCCTTCACCTCGTTTTACGATAAACCTCATCTCCGCGCCACGGCGCTCGGCCAAAGCAATAAGAGAGCTACTCTACACACAGCTTTTGGTCATCCACTTCCCAATATGCCAGAGCGTGAGTTCCGTCTCCCAGACGATATCTTGACGCAAGAGGCGATTATTGCTGCAAGTAGGAGGAACCGAGTCCGGAGAAGGGAACAAAGGAAAAAGTCATAGATACTACCTTTGCATTGCTATGAGCGTTAGTGGCATATGTCTTCATCCTTTTTTTTTTGTTCTCATTCTCCACATTCTCAGTTCAGCAAGCCCGTTTCACCTTCTCACACTTCTGTACTGTTAAATATTCCGTAGGATTAGGCCTTGCTTAGGCATGTAGACTTCAACTTTGTTGAATACTGTTTCAAGGCACGTGATATTAGGTTCCAATATGTCACTGATATCTGTACGATAACTTAAAGCAGATATATATCAGACATCATTTTCATGCAGAATTCAGCTGTGGTGGCTGTGCTGTACGAAAGTTGTTATCATTGCCAAAGAAATCACTCGCCGATCCATCACCTATCCCATGCGGGCTCTTGAAAAGGACGGCTTCGAGCTTCCCACTGCCAAGAGCCCTAGTGTGTCTGCCCTCTTCCACAGGACGCCCGACATTCAAAGTCACACATCGCCCTCTGGAATTGTTGAGATCCTCATGGAAGAATGCTACACAGCACCTGAAGCAGACAACAAAGAGCACTCCTGGGGTTTAGTCCTGTGTTGTCCTCTCTGTGTGTCTCGAATTCACCCAGAAAGAGACAGTAATGTCGGCTCAGAAAACAACGCTAGACTATGTTCAGACTAGCCTGCAGTTCAAACCTGTCCGACCAACCAGATCACTGGGGAGACCACGAATACATATGAAAGGTCGAGACCAAAACCTTTGAGGCGTGGAACGGGTGACGAAAATGGCGGCCCTTGAGGGGAGGACTTGTCTTGTGCAGCTTCCCCTCGAGCTGAGACCGCAACTCCTGAGCGAATAATAATCGACAAGAGGACCGCGCGGATCCGCTCAGCTAATCGATGCTCGTAAAGTTCAATCTTCTCCATGACCCACAAGGATCGAAGAGCGGAAATGGCCACGTGGAAATCTTTGCTTTTTGAACCTTTAAGCTTTATTTCGACGTCGTTCTGACGGTTCTGCCGCGTCTTGGGTCCATGAGAGAACCGGGGTTGACTTTTGTTCAGCGCTGAAAGAATGTCACAGATCCTTGAGCGTTAACCCATGGGCAAGAGCAAATGCTAGCGAGCCTTGTTCCGAGAAAAGCTGTTCCTGATTCCGTTGGACAGCCTCCTGCGTCTGTCCAATCCGGGATCGCCGGTATGCGCTGATGTAGGCAGGTGGGTGTGTTTAACTGCTCACTCAAGGAGTTTTTCTTCTTGCTGATCAATCCGAAGCCTCTCGAGTAAATCCGAAGATTCTTCAGCTTGCCTTGGTAGTCTTTT
>FQSS02000087.1:0-17272 GCA_900128795.2 Malbranchea cinnamomea
AAGGTCCCAGGCCCCTACGAACCACCAAGCTCCTAGTAGACAACAAAGGAGCAGTTGACCTAGCAAAGACCGAAGCCCTGACCAGACGCTCGCGCCACATAGAGATCCGTTACCATATGATTCGCGACTGGGCCAGCAAAGGTGAAATTAAGGTGGAACACGTAGCTGGCACTGCCAACCGAGCTGACGGTCTAACCAAGCCACTACCAGCGGACCCCTATAAAGAATTCCGTGATGCTACAGGGATCCGACCGCTACAAGCCGTAACTAACCTGTAATTAGACTACTGCGTGCTTGACTGACCTGGAGGGAACTGGCAGACGAGACCTAGGGTTTCGCCGCATGGGGGGGTGTTAGGTAATCCGGCTCACCCCTATGTCATGTGACCCACAGTACATGTAGACTAGACCTAGGTAGCTACCCTCAATGGCAACCAACCATCTCATCTAACATCTTCTCGTCGAGAAAAAGTGCAAAAACCCAACCATGGAGGACACCGCGCACCCCCTCAAGCTCTGCCCTCCTCAAGGAGGTGTCCCTGGTGTCGCTCCGGCGGCGCAAGCGACCACAACTGGGTTTGAGGCGGCACCTCCTCAACCACCACAGCCGCCGCCGCCGCCTCCGCCGCTGGCATCGCATGGCAGCGATCCGTCGTGGACACCACCCTCTTTGCATCATCCCAATCCCCCGACAGGCAGTGGAACTCCCAGCGATGAGGAAAACAATCCGCCTCCGCGCTACACGCGGGAGAATGACCCCTTTCAGCTCTCGACCAAGATCAAATCGGATGCCGAGATCGACGGGATCCAAGCCAATACCGCCCGCCGCCGCATCCATCCGCACGCGCCCAGCTCCAAGAACTCCCGCGCCCGACTCCAGACCTTTTACCGCGACCAGAATGCCAATATCGAACGTCTGCTCAAGCCCGTGGACGAGCACATCCGTGCGGCACGCGAATACAACACCCAGAACCAGTTGAAGTACCGCATCGCTGTTTACGGCAGCTTTGCCGCCAACGTCGTGCTGGCCGTCCTGCAGGTCTACGCGGCCGTTGCGTCGCGCTCCCTCTCCCTCTTCACCACCATGGCCGACGCCATCTTCGATCCAATGTCCAACCTCACCCTGCTCCTCTGCCACAAGGCGGTCCAGCGCGTCGATCCGCGCAAGTTTCCGGCCGGAAAGGCCCGCATCGAGACCGCGGGCAACATCTGCTTCTGCTTCCTCATGACCGCCGTCTCCTTCATTCTCATCGCGTTCTCCTGCCGTGAGCTCGCAGATGGTCACGCGGGGGCGACGCTAGGCTTTCACGTCCCGTCTGTCATCGCCGTCTGTATCGCGTTCGCCACCAAACTCAGCCTGTTCCTGTACTGCTGGGCGCTGCGGAACCGGTATTCCCAAGTGAGGATCCTCTGGGAAGACCATCGCAACGACCTGCTCATCAACGGCTTTGGTATCCTCACTTCCGTCGGCGGAAGTAAGCTGCGCTGGTGGATCGACCCCATGGGCGCACTGATCCTCTCCACGCTCATCGTGGTCCTGTGGCTGAAGACCGCGTACCTGGAGTTTCAGCTGCTGATCGGAGTCACGGCGGACACCCAGATGCAGCAACTCATCACCTATATATGTAAGTTTTGTCACCTCCCTCTCTCTCTCTCCCTCTCTCTTGCCCTCCCGTAGTCTGTGAAAGTGTCATATTCAGGATTTCACAGCCATGACCCATTCCCCGATGATCAACGCCATCGACACTGTTCGCGCCTATACCTCTGGGCCGCGCCTCCTTGTGGAAGTTGACATTGTCATGGACCGCAATGAGTCGCTGGAGGCCACTCACGATGTTGCAGAGGAGCTGCAGATCAAGCTGGAGAGCCTGCCGGATGTCGAGCGGGCTTACGTCCACGTGGACTACGAAACAACCCACAAGCCGGAACATTTTCTGAAAAAGGAACTGTGATTGGGAGAGGGCTTTTCCCCCTGGGCCCCCTCCCGCTTCATCATCTATGTCGTATTCGTGCGACCTTGATAGTATTTATGTAGTCGAGACCTCGATTGGCAATGACCCACCTCGGTGCCTATAACCCAATTGGTTTGAAGTCTGTGCATGGCAACATATGTATCATCATTACTACACTGGGTGACGCCGCGCGGCTTGACACCACGCCAGTTTTGCGCCAGTTGTCCATCAGCATTGGCAGTCGTCGGGGTATCCCGAATCAGACCACCACCCGATGCAGAATGACCTCAACAATACGTCAAACTTAGGGAAGGGGTTTTAAAGCTACTGTAGACTAAAACTGTATGAAGGCCAGTGTACCAGAATTGTAATTTTACAAATCCAAGGACAAAAGAATGTATCCTTCTTTCACCAGCCAACATGGTATCCACTGACACTTCAAGACCTCTTCTCTCGTGACCACATTTCACCAGTCGTGAACCAATTTGCCAAAAAACGAAAAAAAACAAAAAAAAAAGGAAAGAAAAAGAAAGGTGGATTTCACTTGAGGTCGGTGATACAGCTTTTGGACTTGGTCGCACAAGAGCAATGTGCGTAGGAATAGTATCCACCATGCCATCTCGATCCGGACGAACTTGTCGACTTTGAACTTCAACAGTTGTGGCTGGTGTGGCATCTGTCTGCCCCCAAAGCTGCAATGTCCATGAAAATGGTCTCATGATTGCTCTCTTCACATTCTAGTGTTTGAGCTGCACCAAACAGACCGACTGCCACATCCTCCTGTTGATGATGGTGAATCCCGCATCCCGAGTTCTTGATGAAACTCATTGTGACCTGGGAACCGCTGTCAAAACCACACCCAGTTGTCAGGATTTTCAACCACTCTGTCCAGTCTTCTTTCGTAAGGGTCCCAAGCGTGCCATAGGAGGAGCAGTTCACGGATCTGAAATGACAGAGGCCATGCCTGTGACCGTGCTGCTCGAAATGATAAAGGCCTGGTAGAGTTCTTTGGCCGCAAGTGTGAGGGGCCTACTGCCATCAGCGGCATGCCATAGTGTCATTGATGATAGTGGACGGGTCTGAGGAGACTGGCGAATGGGAAAAGAGAGCCACCCTGCTGGAGAAGGGGACTGAAGAATTGCAGGATTCTCAGGTGCCAGGGGTGAATCTTGCTGGGTGGTTTGTCGGCGTTTCCTGGCTGTCCGGTACTTAATCTGTGTGAGCAGCCAGATCAGGGTATCATGGGGTGCTGCTGTGTCCTCTCCATTCCAGGTTTCAGCAATCTTGCTGTTGAAACGTCCCCTGAGTGATGGAGTTTTGAAGCACGGTATTTCTCCTCTGCTTCATCTCTGATGGTGCCTTGACCTGGCCATGCCGTCTTCGCGGTGCTGATCGGCCGTTCTGGTTTTCCCGAGCCCAGGTGAGGGTGAGATAATCTACTAGCGGAGGGAGAGGGGCCTGGAAAATCGACTTGAGCCGGTTCGCAACTCTCTCAAGAGGAGAAGCTTGCAAGAGCTTCCGGACATCTGCACTGTGGAAGACAGTGACTCTCACATGGGTGCTGCCCTTCAGATTCTCTCACCTGAATGCATCGGCGTGCCAAGACAGACAGAAAGAAGAGTCCTGGCCGCCAGTGACCAACTGTCCACATGGCCCCCAGCCCTCGTCACAAAAACAAGGCATGGAACGAATCTCTCTTCCACAACCAGACATCAAACTTAAAAAGAATCTTAAACTCCTCACAGCGAGTCCGATCGATCAAGCACACTTTCAATTCTGTACGATGAGCAGCTGGTGTTGACTTCCACCTGTGATTTGGCCTGTAGAATTTCTGGTGTGCTCGCGATGGGCAGAGTGAAGGGGGTATCTTCTATCTGCAGTAGGGTCAAGGAAGGGCCGATGCCTCAACAAAGACATATGGGCTCAGCAGGAGATCCTCGCTCTCTCTTCTTTCTCTCTCTTGACCTTAGATTGGAATCCGTCTCCTCTAAAGTCTGCTTCACTAGCCAAGGCATTGACGCAAGCTTTATGACCTCGGTCCTCGATCACAGGTAGAGACGGAAAGACCCTTGCAGGTGATGAGGGTGTGCCTTGGAAAATCCGACAAACCTCATCAAACAGACTCTGCTGTGTCGCACGAAAATCCCAAGGCTCAAGAAAAGATGGGCATATGCGCCCGTTCGGGCTTGTGAGGGAGCCTTTCGTCGTATACTCGGGCCTAGTTTCCACGCGTAGCGGCTTTGATATATATCGATGGCAAGCTTCTAAAAACTCTGCAAGCGTTAAGCCCCGGGTGCGGTGTTCTGCCGCTTCAGCGCGTTGATCTGCCGCTTCAACGCGTTGCTGTAGTTCCTGTATCTGCTGCAGAACGCCTGAAATATCTCGATGGGGTTCTGTTGAATCCATCCTTGCAAAGTGGTTCAAGAAATAAGACTGGTGGTATTCATCTGGGATGCAGTCTTCTTGTGTTGCAGTACGACGCTGCCATGTGTTGAAACTGCTTGGTAAATAATAGTTGATGTTGAAGAGGAAACGGGGACGCCAGGGGCGCGAGCGCTAAACTAGGACTGGCGTGGCCGAATGGAGTGCTCAATCACGTGACTGTGTCCGCCCGAGAGCCTTTTCAGCAACAGACCCTTTACAACGTACTAACAGTACTACTCTGGCGTGTTCCTGGAGTTGCCTGGGCCAGGTGCCTCGGATTCTCGCATGGAGATGAAAATGTACTGCATCAAATGCCTCAAATTCAAGCTCGCCAACCCGCGCCTCCTAGAGCACAGGGTCAAAGGGTCAAGACAGGCAAGAGCAAAACGCCTTAGACACCCACCAGACTTGGAACAGCGCTGCAGCTGAGTGCTCACCATCACACTGTAGTAGTAGTCGTCACGGGAGTACTAGACAGTCGAAGTACTATAGTACATTGGCAGTCCTATTCACAGGAGCCCGGTCTCATGGATGTTGCGGTTCCTGTTCACAGATGCTCTTCTGTTTCTGTCTTTTGTTCCAGTTTAGCGTGTGGGAGATGCTCTGGATCCACTCATGGCTATGTTTGCCCGGCAGCACATTGGCGAATGGAAACCGCGAGGCGGTGATGGTCACGTAGTCGCCAGGACAGAGCTCAACACTTGTACATCGTACCATCCAGGTTGACTTGTCAGCTCACAAAAGTCCTATTATTCGCCAGAGATGTTGGCGCTACGAGGACTGGAAGGAAGGAGTAGGAGGGAAGCAGAGATGCGTCCTCACCGTTCGCGGCCGTCAAAGCTTGCCCAGGAACTGGTTCGTGCGCCGTAGGGGACACCCACGCGCATCACGATGGTGTCGGGCAGAATAATGGGGCGGAAATTCAGCGTGTGTGCGCATATCGCGGTCAGGAGGATCACTGGGTTTTCCGGGTGGCAGAGGGAGCCCCCTGCCGCAAGGTTGTAGGCTGTAGAGCCCGTCGGCGTCGCAACGCACACGCCATCTGCCTGGATCGAGGTGAAGTATTGGTCGTCGCCAAAGATATCAAGAGAGGACATTGCTAGACGGGAAAGTAACAGGAATAGTTTACTCACGTCAGCCACACCCGAAGCAGGCTACGATGGGGATATTTTTTATTTTTTATTTTTATTTTTTTTTTAATTTTTTTTTTTTTTCAAAAACACACTTACTTGGGTTCGGACCACGGTCAACCACGATCTCATTGAGGATCTGATACGTCTTCTCGGGCGCGTGCGTGATATCGTGCTTGGAGCTCTCGCCCACGAGCTCGTCCACCAAATCGCGATGATTCGTCGAGACGCCGTCTGGCGGTGCCTTGCTCCTCATGACGGTACATTCGAGCCTCAACCTCAGGCTCACCGTGACGCCGCCAAAGAACGCCGTCTTCAGCACGTTCCGATAATCGTTGAAATCGAACTTGGTGAGGAACCCAAGGGAGCCCAGGGCAAACGACAGCACCGGTGGCACGACCCGCTGGAACAGCCAGCTGGCGTACAGCACCGTGCCATCACCACCCATGGTGATCACAAAGTCGATGATCTGCGACCGCGCCTGGACGTCGTCCAAGTCCATGAATCTCAGTCTCCCTTCCGCCGACGGACACTCCCGGTAGAAGCTCCTGGTGTCGAATTCGTCGTTGCTCTCCAGCCTCTTCTCGACGTAGACAACGTATTGGACCTCCTGCTCCGGCGAAAGGAGCCACTGGGCCACTTCTCGGGTCAGCCGCACGAGACATTGATCCTGCTTTGTGACGAGGAAGATGCTCTTGACGTTCAGCTTCAATTTGATGCTGCCCAGCCGCTTGGACAGCGTGCGCACATTCCATGCCATGTCCGACAGCTGCTTCTTCGTCAGGAGGCGCGACTGCACCGGACTTGAAGACCGGGCGGACTGCTGCGACAGCGGATCCCCGGGAAGCCCGAGCAACGAGTGGATGAAACATGTCGCGCTATTGGAACCCTGGCTGTCTCCATGCTGCCAGTCGGGATCATCGGACGAGATGACGGACGCCCGACGCCGATGACTCGCCTCCTTGTCAAACGTCACCTAGACGATTTTTTTTTCAATGTCCCTGGTCAGTCTGGTCCCTCGGGTACGGAAGTCCATCCCACACACGAGCCTTGTTGGCCTGTGGCACATTGAAAAATGGCCCCCCGGTTCTCCGCCCACCACTCTCAATCGGGTCGCAACGGCTGGGATTACCTCAAGCTGATGCTGCCATTCTGTACTGCTGCCGTAGTCGGTGCTCTCTGAATTCTGCGCGTTGGAGAAATCCGATTAGAAAATGCTCTCGTTCAGATGACTACTGAGGGGCACTTGGCTGGCCACTGCATGCTCGTCGTCGTCCGAGTACTTACTGGATCGTGATCTGTCCCTGCACGGCCAGAGGCTGCCATTGCTGCACAGCTCGCTTCCATCAATCCTCAGCAGGCGTGAAAGGCAGGATAAGATCCCTGCACGATGTATATATAGTACTGATAGTCCTAGTATTTCGGCGAGGGGAAGGATGGGCGTGAATCCTGTGGTGTTTGTCTCTTTGTTAGCCGTCCCGTCCGTCTGGTCTCCCCTTCGTTCCGTGACGTCACAAAGGCTAGGAGATAAAACCGTCGACGAGAAATGCCCACAGGACAAGAGGTTTCTAGCAACAAGCTTTTGACTGCGCGAAAAGGGTTTTTGTTCTGTCTCTCTCACTTGGCCATCATCCGATGAGAAGTTCAGCCAACTGGTCTTGCCCCAAAATGAGATTTTCCGATGTTAGTAGTCTAGTATGTAGTACGAATGGAATACTCCGATGTAGCATGCAATTGGGTACAAACCACAAAAGGTCGCGCCATAACGGTAGCGGGATAGCTCGCTACTGTGTATGACCGATTTAGAATATTAATATTGGCGGATAGTCCTCTTTTCCGCGATATACGAGTAAGTTGAATTGCCACCTATATATATTTTTTTGATTTCAACGTCCAGCCATCTCTGGCTTCATTCCAGCTACTCTGCACTACTCTGGTCGCCCAAGATACGGTCTCGTTGGTCTCAAAACGGAGGAGTCGAAAGCAGCAGCAGCAGTCTCCCTCCCGTATACTACTCTCCGCAGTACAGTATGTAGAACTGGTAGACGTGAACAAAACATGCCACGTCGGGGGAATCGGTCGGACCGAGCTACGATCGGAGGTGCTTTGATCCTTGGCCGCCTGCAACTGCAAGAATCGGTACCGAACCCAGGCCTCGAAGGACAAAAGAAGAGAGTGGGAGTTGGGGTAAAGGGAACGGTTATGGCCGGTCTAATAAGAGTCCTGGTTAGATGCATCCACTGCACGACCGGTGATTGCACAGCGTCGTGTCGTACTCTCCGTTGATGCACGGGGATATCGGAAAGTTCGTCGTCAGTGGGATGTCCTTGCGGACACTAGAGTGTCCACCAGGTCCTGGTAACCTGGGGTGGGGCTGGCTGGCTGGTTTTGGCTCTGAGCCAGTGACGCAGATTGTTCCTGAGGAGCCAGACGAGAAATTTTATCTGAACCTTCCGTCTCCTGTCAAGCTTCATCACGAACATCTCGTCTCGATCGAGTAGGAGGCTATTTCCAAGTGGGCGTTGCGGAGGGATGTCCAAGATGGCCGACTCGGTGCTCAACGACATCTCTCATCGGCGATACAACATCCTTCGCGGAACGCATGTTCTGGTTTCCCCTCATCGGACGAAGCGGCCGTGGCAGTAAGTGCTAATAGAAACAAAAAAATGAAAATAAAAAAAAAACCCGAAAAGAGATGCTCCAAAGACGTCGACCGCTGATCGTCTTTTGCAATCATTGATAGAGGCCAGCAAGAACCGCCTTCCAAGACCTCCCTGCCCGCCTATGATCCGGCTTGCTACCTGTGTCCCAGAAACAAGCGCGCCCAGGGAGACCGGAACCCCGACTATTCGAAGATCTTCATCTTCGTCAACGACTACAGTGCCGTCAAGGAGGACCAGCCTCGCTATGAGCCGGAATCAACAGACGGTAAACCTGCTCCCCCTTGATAACGCTACATACAACAACAACAACTACTACTACTACTTCTATTACTACGTCTTATGACACTGTTCAAAAAAAAAGGCTGAGAGAGAAGAGATGAAGCTGATCCCTTTCGACTGGTCCAGACCTCTCCTCTCGCTTTCTCCAGGCGGAATCCGTCACAGGCAGGTGCTATGTCCTGACCTTCTCGGCGAGCCACAACGTTACCCTCGCCGATCTGTCAGCAGAAGAGATCGTGCCCGTCATCGATGCGTGGTCGGATATCTACACCACTCATCTGTCTCCCAGTTCCCCTCTTGCCGCCATCGCCCCTCTCACCTCCGTCTCGCAAGACTCCCCAGCGATGCAGGTGGGGCGCCCCCAGCACCAGTACCGCTACATGCAGATCTTCGAAAACAAGGGCGCCGCCATGGGATGCTCCAACCCCCATCCCCACGGTCAGATCTGGACGACGAGCACGCTGCCCGAGGAGGTATCGGAGGAATTGGTGCAGCTGAAGAAGTACCGCCTGGAGCACAACGGCAGCCACATGCTGGAAGACTATGCGTCGCTCGAGGGAGAGAAACAGGAGAGAGTCGTGTTTGAGAACGACAGCTTTCTGGCACTGTGCCCCTGGTGGGGTATATGGCCGTTTGAGACGATGATCGTGAGCAAGAAGCACAGACGGGCCTTGGTGGATCTCGATGCCGCGGAGAAGAAGCACCTCGCGGAGGCGATCGCCGAGATCACGAGGAGATACGACAACCTGTTCGAGACGCATTTCCCGTACAGCATGGGCATTCACCAGGCCCCGCTCGATGCGACCGACGAGGAGATTGAGGCCTCGCATCTGCATCTGCACTTTTATCCGCCTCTTCTGAGAAGCGCCAGCGTAAGGAAGTTTCTTGTCGGGTAGGTGTGGTGATATTCTTCAGTTTTGAGACTTGTGAGAGAAGTCCGCCCGCTGATGCAGATGGCTAGGTATGAGTTGCTCGCCGAACCGCAGCGTGACATTACCCCGGAGCAAGCCGCAGCCAGACTCAGAGCTTGCGGAGGAGAATTGTACCGCAAACGGCTTGAGGCCAATCCAAACTAATCTCGTCACTAAGAGTGAGTGCATAAACTCTCCCGGATATCAGCTAGACAAGTCTCCGAATCTTGACATGGTTGCTCTTGTGACTGAGCGCTATATACATAGCTTCAAGAATTCGACATTGGTCTACATTAGTCCAATAAGTGGATCACCGATCCTACTACCGTCTCGCGTCCCCTCCACCGTCTCAGCGTACTCTGGTGCTGTCAACGGTCCAAGGTAAAACACCCTCTGGGTCCACATCCGGACCAGGCTGGCCCTTGCCACAAGAAGAAGCCCCAGGAACAGTCCCCTGGCAAAAGATGTATTCTCCATGACGGAAAACTAGATTCTGAGTCGGGTCGTTTTTCACACTGCTGTTGAAGTTGCTTCAAATAGAATTCTCGTAATAAACAGCAGCATTAGTTGATTCCTCGAAAGAGTAGTAATTGTGGTCCGGAAAGGCATGACTGCAAAATGGTCGGGTGTCTCAGTGACTAAGACTCAGTCAAGATACTACTATCTAACTATAGATGCAGGGCTTTCGCAATCTGGATAGCAACCATACACAGCTTGTCCGACAGTGTATGACTGGGAATTAGATATTATTTTGCGTTATTGCTCTTATTTTATTTTCATTTTAGTGATTACTTACACTTCCGAGTAGGCATGCCGGAGCATCGACAGACAGACACATCGAGACTTGTTGACAATGACGTCAGTCCTATCTCGATGGACCAACCTTGGAAAGGCAAGCTGCCACACCTCCGCATCAACCAGCAGCGAGGTATGGCATGTCGGCAGGTGGAGCTGTGATGACACCTGAAACACTTGAATATGTCAGTCCGTTTTGCTAGGAGTATTTATTTGGCTTGTTTCCTCCCCTGCTTGTCCCTGGACTGCGTGGTCCTGACTGATTTGCCGGCATAGTCACTCTATTAGGTAGTAGTGCTCGAGTAGGACCCAGCTTTGTGGCCTCGAGTTCGACCTATACCACAGAACACGTCGATTCTAATCCAACCTGGCATGATCTGATTTTCACCTCTTTGCACCTCCAGAGCAAACAAAAGCGCGATTGGTATGGAACCCCACCCATGCATTGAACTCGAACACCTGCGCGGTTCTCACCAGGGATGAGAGAGAGGAGAGACCTGGGGATTGGGCTAACGGGAGCACTCGAGCAAGTCCCAAGGTCCGCAGAGTTATTCTATCCCACACACAGCTCTCGTGTTCCCAACTCTTCAAGCAGCAAAATGTCATCTTTCCTGGCCGTCTCCAGAAACCGACCAGCCATCCCCGTGGCGAGACAATGCCTCAGGCGCTCTCTCGTCGCGTCGCAGCTCCACTCGTCTGCGCCGCGTCTGACGCTCAAAGAGTCTGATAAGAGTGAGTAACACCCCTCACCAGTCCAGTCGTTGCCCCTCGACCTCGGTACGGACGTTTCTCAGCGCGATCCTCCACCACGGGCGTTCATGGGACAAGGATTGTTTGAGCTGACTGCCAATCTGTCACTAACCAATCTCAAGATCGCGATAACCTTGCGGAGGAAATGGAGTATCAGAAGCAAGAGCAGTTGCGCAGACAGAAGGAGGGAAATCCACACTGGCATGAGTCGCTGGCCAGTGCAAGCGAATCAATCGTATGTTGCCCACCGCATCACCCATTGGGCCTTCCCTTCCCCTTCTCTTCCTTGCCATCTCACTCTCCCCCCTCCTGTTTCAGATCCTTTTGCAGATCAAGAAAGTAGTAGCCGGGAAATCTAACCCATTCAACCACATCATCCTCTAGGTCAAAGCGGAACGTAATGAAACGCCAGATACGGAGCAGTCCAGTGCAATGGAGGAGTCGATTAAAAAGGTCAAGCAGGACCGTGTGACGCGTGAAGCACAGACCACATGGGAGGAGAAGAAGAAATGAAGAAAGGCGTGTCAGTGAAGAAAGAGTGGGGGAGCATCAGATCGAGCCAGTCAGTCGACCCGGTCGGCCTCAAACCAAACTGGGGTGGGTCGTCGAGCTTCCATCTCGCTTGCTTGATTGATAGTACGAGTCCTGTTTCTTTTCAGAGCCGCCAAATGCATGTCAGTCGAAGAAGAAAGTCGGTAAAAATAGTAGTGACTAGGTCGATAGTGGTATTTGTTTCGCATTATTTTCTGATCTGACTAAAAGTCTTTCTTTTCAGTTTTAATTTCATTTAGTATTTGTTTGTCACTACACAGTATCTAAGAAGAGACTTGGGTGTGGCTTGGGAAGAAGCAAGTTTGAGTCATCAGAGCTTTACATTTCTTTACCTTTATATAGACAATAGCGGGATTGCCGCTAAAGCAACAACCGCCGAGCTAGCTCAGTCGGTAGAGCATGAGGCTTTTAACCTCAGGGTCGTGGGTTCGAGCCCCACGTTCGGCGTTCCTTTACTTTTTTCTTTCGTTTGGGTTTTTTTGTCGTTCGGCCGTTCTGTATCATCGGACAGTGCGTGTGGTCGAGGTTCGCTTCCACTTTTTAGGCTGGCGGCTGCGTGGATAACGGCTTGCAGCGAGGCAAGTCGTCTCGGCGGAGAAGTTGCAGCGACCAAGTATTATGTACTATTTTTTTCGGGGTAATCAAAACTCCTCATATCCTCGGTTCTCTTTTGCTGGCTTCTTGTCAGGAGTCGTGAGCAGTGGGTATCCTTGGTGCACAGCTCCTTCGACTAAGTTACCCAAACTAAGTTACGTCAGTAGGACATGTTCTTCATGTACTCAGTCCGGGAGGAGGCCTGTTTCCTTTTCAGCGTACATGACAAGTCATTGACATAATAACGGTGGGAACAGAAATAGTTGATCCTCACAAACTGTTAATCTCCAACATCATCTACGGAGTATTGAAGAGTGAAGGGGGATTTGGCGGGGGCAAAAAAATAAACCTGACCAAAAAAGGAACGCCGAACGTGGGGCTCGAACCCACGACCCTGAGGTTAAAAGCCTCATGCTCTACCGACTGAGCTAGCTCGGCGATTTTCTGCTGGAAGGTCGTGACTCCATTCGGTCCTGGATCCCCTTTATGCTCGGAAAGGAGGCTCGGATGAGCCCTAAGACCTCGTTCCATCCAGTTGTCCCTCTGAACGAGTTTAGATACTACTCCTCGTTCCAGTGTCCAGAAACAGCGCACTGACGTTACTACTGCACGCTGGTTGCGTCGCTGGGTGCACTTTTCTTCAGTCGATTGCTGGTGACCATCGTACGAGTCTGGGAATTTTAAACGACCAGCTTCCCATCTTTGTGCTCTGTTATCACGACAGGACAGAGTAGTAGAAGTAGTACATAGCACCCAAAAAGTAAAAGAGAGCAAGAGATCCCTCCCCAAAAAGGAGTGAGGTGACCTGATAGACGAGGTTAACGGGATACTCGTGGGATATACGAGCTCGGTCGGTCCTATTGACACGGGAGCTCAGGTAACCACTCATTCGAGATGTTGATAACCAGGAGTCGACAATTGATTGGTGTGTGTTAGGCTCTGTCCTTCGAATAACACGAGACTCCTGCCTTCATGACGGAGTCCCACGCCTGTCTTGACTCGTACGTTTCCTCCAGACGTACATAGTAAATCGGTTCTTCGTCTCTTCCACCAAAAGTTAATAATAATATAATCCTGTGGTCGTTCGTCGTCTTTGGAACTCTGTGCGCATCGGTGGCGCACGCCGAGGCTCCACTCGTCTGAACAACGGTCCCCCGTCGGCCGGGGCTCTCTCGGATCGAAGCCGTTTGGCCGCGTGAGGAAAGGGAGCGGCGATATTGTGCCATGTTTCACCGCCTGTGGCTGCGTGGTGAGGTGGCTGAACACGAAGCACTCGCACAGGCACGCCAGACAGACGAGCGTCGTGACGGCATGAGATGAAGGAACAGACGAGCAGTACTCGTCCTCGTGTTTTTAATCTCAACAATACTTCTTGAACCGCTTATTTGTCCCAGACCTCAACGATATGGAGCACCAGTCGGCGTCTGGTGAGCTCAACTGGAGGCTTAGTGCCCATCCCATCACGCTTCTCTTCTTTCTCGGCTTCAGGATCGGTTCGTGGCTTCAGCTCTCGAGGACGTGGGACTGCGATCAGAGCTGACATTCTTGCGATCGTTTAAACAGGAAGCCTGCTCATGTATCTCTTTGGTGTCCTCTTTATCTCCAACTTGTCCGTCCTTCTCCAACTCACCGCCCCTTGCGCTTGAACCTTTCCCCCCCATTAACATGTGTGCCAATCTCAGCATCCTCATCTTCATCCTCACCCTTCTCCTCCTCTCGGCAGACTTTTACTACCTGAAGAACATCGCTGGACGCCGCCTCGTGGGTCTCCGCTGGTGGAATGAAGTCGACACGGCAACGGGTGATTCGCACTGGGTCTTCGAAAGCTCGGATCCAAACACCCGCACCATCAACGCGACCGATAAGCGCTTCTTCTGGCTCAGTTTATACATCACTCCCGCGCTGTGGATTGGATTGGCGATTCTCGCGATTGTTCGGCTACAGAGTGTGATCTGGTTGAGCCTTATCGGTGAGTACATCTCCCCCTCCCACCGAGGTAGTTGTGCTCTTGGCCAGATTTTCACGCCGCGGACGTGGACGACTGATTGGTCCTACCACTGTTTACGGGGACAGCAATCGCTCTCGTCTTGACCATTACCAACACCGTCGCATTTTCTCGTTGTGATCGATTCAGCCAGGCCTCGAATTTCGCCAGTAGCGCGTTGTCTGGCGGCATTGCCAGCAACCTTGCATCTGGCTTGGTAGGAAGGTTGTTCAGATAAACGTACCACAGACCCTGCGTATTGCCTGAACCCCATAGGGCGTTCACCAAATATAACACCGTTGGTCTCCACACACCGAGCATGCTCCCGTCTGGTTCTAAATTTGCCGAGGCTGTTCTTCAAAACCGCATGGGACAGTGTATGACTTGCCCTGGGCAACCAGTTTGTTGTGACTTGCTTTCACAGACTCTGGAGTCTGTTGATTACTGTGAAAAGCGTTGGTTGGGTCGATCCCATTAACCTCTTTACTTCTACACATGGGGGTCCTTGTTACAAGCATTTAGAGATACCCTCAATATCATGAGTTGTCTTGATGATTATCCCCTGGAATCGTGTTCACTTGTCTTTGAAATAAACGGCCTAATCGTCCTTATCGCCGCCCCAAGGCACCCAGATCATGCAAAACCCATGCACCATACAACATCAATCGATCACAATAAAATGCATCCCGACAAACAGAAAGACGAGAACACCCAAGCCACTGAAGCGTAAGATCACAGAGGATGACAGGGACCGCCCGACGATAGGACTACGCGTGAGAACGGGAACTTGCTGGAGGCACACAATGAGAGATAAAAAGAACAGTCAGCGTCACACTCGAGGAGCTTGATGGATAGAAGTATGTACAGAGGGGCGTCTGGAGAGGTGTGGTTTCGGTTCTGCGATAAAGCACTGGGATACATCGGATAGAGTCTCTCCCTCTCATGCACTAGGCTGATGGATATGAGGATGATATCCCGCTGCTCTCATGCTAGTAAGAAAGGTAGTATGTATGTACTCGTAACTGATGGTTAAACATACAACTGCGGACGAGCCTCGACTCGGCGAAGTCCTGCGTTGCGACCAAGGAAGGGGTGGTGAATAGATAGCTGAATCAAACTCATCATGTGACCTAGACTATACATATATGTAGGGAGTCTGAGGATTGGATTGGTAGAGGAGGTCCGAGGAATCTATCTACGTGGGTCACATGACCGAGCTAGGCCGGTTTAGGGGAGGGGTCTTGGCCCTAGGCCAGGACTACCTCCAACAATATATCTGTATCTTCTTCGAAGGAGACTTGGAGAATTGACTCAAGCCTTTGCCAACCCAACTGCTGAACGAACAGACAACAGACTCACCGAATACTTTTTATTCTAATCGTTCAAAGCGCCACGCGACCATGTGTCTGTATTCAAAGATTGGAAGGTCTTTTACTCTTCCTTGCGAATCTTGTCAAGTTCCCTCATATTAAAAAGCTCGCAACAACGAGCATCACCAGCGGCTTAACTTCCACTTTAGATGTCCCTGCAACTTTTCTGTCAATTTCAGATCGGGGCCAAATTGTGTGCCCCTTCCAGAATAAATGACTTCCTTGTCAGAGAAGGATCGTGATATCATTGCGCGTCATCCTCTGGACAGTGCTCTTGATAACCTGCGAAAGCCACTTCAGGAGGTGGATCTTTCATATGCAAACATTCGACCCTTTGACGAGCCGAATGACAACCCCGAATTTGATTGGAAGAAGGTTATCCTCCGTCTCCTAGGTGTCCTATTAGGAACTGAAGCAGCTTTCACTCTCCGATCGAAAGTCAGTGGTTCTAATGTGACTTCTGACCCTACACATGTGACTGTCCGTGTACTACAAGGTGATCTCAACTATGACTACTTCCACACTCTGGTTAAGCTCGTCATCGATAAAGCGTCTGACCTCGACATATGGAGTGCTGTTTTTGATCTCATCCACAAACTCTCGCGAGTGACTCCAACAGCAAGTGTTCCCCCCAATTTTGACAGCACACCCATCTCACACACCTCCGCGTCACTGCAAGGCGGCGAACAGATGCGGCGGCTGATCGAGGCAAGAGTCTTTGATGAGATCCCGCAGCTGCACATATCGAAATGTGGACGGATTCTATGAAAAATTCTTTGACAGAAAGGACTGGACGAATCGTGCTCGGGATATCTACAAGTCCGTTAAAAACCAACATGTCAATGGCAGATGGCGCAGTCTGCCTGACTCGCCCACCCAAACCCAAGTGCAGGACTTGGTGTTTCGACTGCAGGAAGATTTTCTCTCCAAAGAGAAACGTCGCTACTATACAATAAATCTTCCAAATGAGCTTACTGGCGATGAGGCTCGGCGTCAGGTCGATCTGATCGTCAAGCAAAAGTGCGGAGAGTCATCAGGTTCAGCGCGTGACTGGAAAGACGTTGAGGTGATCGGTGAGTTGAAGGCATCTAACAGTAATGGCATAAAGAAGACCTTAGTTCAGCTCTCCTGTTATGCACGAGATGTGTTTGCATGCCAGCCAACGCGCCGCTTTCTCCACGCATTTACCATCTGCGGGCGTGCAATGGAGGTGTGGGTTTTTGACCGCTCAGGATGCTACAGCCCGGGTCCCTTTGATATTCATAATGAGCCGGAACGATTTGTACGGGTGATCACTGGTTATCTGATGATGAATGAGGATGAACTGGGGCTAGACACATTTATGAAGCGAGATGGCGACTCCCATTTCATACATGTTGAACAAGAAGGAGCTCAAAAAATCAGGCTGGAGCTGCAACCAGAGCCTCTCAACCCGTCAAAGAGCAATTGTAAGCCGTGGAACGTCTTGTACGGCAGTCTATAGAGTACAATCCGCCAAAATTCGTAATCCACTAGTAATTCAAAATGCCACGAAAATCAATTTTATTTCAACGGCACAAATCCTATTGAAGCTCTAAATTTAATAGAACGTAGTAGCAAAATTAACGACAGAAAGATCAGATCAGAATTATCAGCATGGGGGTAATAAGTACCCGTCATCATGTAATGGAGCCGGTCTATAAGTCTGAAGTCAAGTTTTCGGACATGCCCCTTGCTCTCCCCCACGCCACGAACAACGGCCTCAAGAGGTTATCCATGTCAACGACAATCAGGAGCCCTACCAAGACGAGCCTTAGGACGTCCGCTAGCGGCCCCTGTCTGGGGTCTACCTAGGAATATGTAGCTGGCATTCCCAGAACACATGCTGCT
>FQSS02000381.1:0-15796 GCA_900128795.2 Malbranchea cinnamomea
GTAGCTACTTGATAGGTAGTTTTACTCTACCCGCCCTATAGTCAGGATTGGCTCTTAGATCACGTGCCCTATATGGGCATGTGACATCCGGGCGTTAAATAGAGACACACACACACACACACACGATCAGATCCTGTTGGAGTTCTGCTGTCTCCAAAGCCTCAGGCCTTTGCTTCTTCCCATCCGCAAACATCTCGTTTCGGCTGCTCCTTGGCTTGGCGGATTTTCGTCGGCCCGACGCGTCCCGATAAACCACCGTGTCTATCAGTGTTTGCCAGAAATTCGACTCAAAATGCCACAAATCTTCCCCCATGGATTCCAAGGTCAGTTCTGTTTGTGTAATCCGATTAGTAGAGCTGGAGGGCTGGTTGATCATAATAGAAGTTATATAGAATGAACTTCTGCTTTTTTTCCTCGTCTTGCTGGATTTCTCCTGCTCTGTCCAAGTCTCGATGTTCGTATGTTTTGAGACAGTCTAAAGACCAAACCCAACTGGCTTCACTTCAAGCTACGCCATTGAAAAGATAGCGTAGTCTCCTGAAAATCAATGGTGGTTGGGTGTACGGCAGACTGCAGAACAGGAAGAATGGGCCTCGTGGACGAGTTTGTATCGCAGAGATTCTTACACGATGGCAAGACGGCAAAGGTCGCAGAAAAAAAATGTTGCTGCATCGGCCGGGAATCGAACCCGGGGCCCGTCGATGGCAACGACGGATTTTACCACTAAACCACCAATGCTTGTTTGGGATGTTCGCAAAAAAAGCATCAAAAACCAAAAGTGTCATTGACTCAGGAACAGTGCGAACCATTTCGAATCTTCCCGGTGCAAGAGCTTCAAGAAATCCTCCACCCAAGCTCAAGTTTTCGAAATTCCAAAACAACACCTTGCGCCGACTGCTGGCGCGTCTCAACTCGCGGAAACGAGAACTCCCTATTGTCTTACAAATCTAACCAAATATCAATGGCTTCAGACACCGCAATACTCCCATCCGCGCCCCATAAGACTGCGTCTTCCCTTTCCCTTCCTCCGTCTCAATTCGTGCGACTTCAACCCCACACATATCTCCTTGCCCACCTCTCTCCGTCTGATTCAGATTCTCGACCTCCGCTACGGGTCAATGGTCGCTTACAATCACAGTTTCGCCCGGCGTTAGTCAACACCGGCTCCCTCACACACTGCAATGGCAGTGCGGTTGTTCGTATCGGTGATACAGCCGCAGTATGCGGCGTGCGCGCAGAGATCTTATCCACAGACGACATCGTAGCGTGGAAGCTATCAACGGCAGCTCGCCCCAGCAAGCGGAGACGGACAGAAAAGTCTCAAGGCGCAGGGATTGATGTCCCCACTCGCGACGATACTGTCCAGGAAGACGACGACGATGGTGATGATGACTCGGAAATTGCGGCGTTCAATCTCCTGGTGCCGAATCTTTCGCTGAACACTGGCTGCTCACCAAGCATCCCACCGGGGTCTGCACCTACTCCTCTTGCTCAAGCGCTATCACATCAACTCCTTGCTCTCCTACATAGTTCGCGACTCGTGCGAGCAGAAGACCTACGGATCTGGCACCAGCCGCCAAACCTGGCGAACGAAGATACACATATGACTACGGAAGGCGAAGGCGACAGTAATGACGCAGGCTCCTCCGCGTCGGAACCAGAGATAAAAGCGTTCTGGACACTATACATTGACGTTCTTGTGATATCACTTGCTGGAAATGCGTTTGACGCCGCGTGGGCCGCGGTCGTCGCTGCGTTGCGAGACACTAGACTTCCGAAGGCGTGGTGGGATATGGACAGCGAGATGGTACTTTGCTCGGACAGTGTTGCGGATTCGAAAAAGCTGAGGCTACGGGGTATGCCAATGGCGAGTTCGTTCTGCGTTTTTGAGGGCGATGCAACTGGAGACTGGAAGAGAATCATTTCTGAAGCCGAGGATGATAGGCAGAGAGGCAAGTCGGATGCTAGGGAGCTGCCTCTTACTTCCAAGCGGTGGATCCTTGCGGACCCTGACGCTTTTGAAGAGTCGCTATGTCAGGAACGTGCCTGCGTGGTTCTTGACAAAGACGCTCAGGGACGGGTGAAGTTACTGAGACTGGAAAAGAATGGAGGATTCTATCTGGGCAAGGAAGAACTGAAGGAAATTGTTGATCTCGCAGCAGAAAGATGGGAAGAGTGGAAGCCATTGCTCGAAGCCTCAGTTTCATGAAACGTGTACCAATACTACACCCGGATTAGATACCAACATTAAAGAACCAAAACTCAAGGAAAATAATATGATAACCTTGTCCATCCAAATTCATTCCGCTCTACCCAATAATGTAGTCCTTCACGCCTTGAGCAACCAAACAATCACAGGGGAGGAAGTTCATCTCTTCAAGATTTGCCTATTGCTCCTGCTTATTGTTCATTCTCCGCTTTGCTGGTGGTGGTTCCTCCCTCTCCACAAGGACCGGCGACGAGCTGCCACTGCTTAAGCTTGGAGGAGTGTGCTGGTGCATCGAGGCCTCCGTGTCGCTGTCTTGCTTTCTGTTCTCGGATGGCTCAGCTTTGCGAGGAATCGAGACAGTCAAAGAAAAGAGGTCGTATGACGACGTCGATTTTGTGAGCTTCTTCTCTTGTTTCACCTTTGGTTTATCCTGTTCAGGCTTCTCACGTTTGTGACTCTCCTTCGAATTCCGTTTTCTTTCCCCAAACAATACCCTTCTGAAGAATCCCTGGCTAGACTTGCTCGAATCCTTGGCCTTGGCCTTCTCGTCGCGCGTCTTGCTATTATCATCATCGTCGAGCGTCTCATCAGTGAAATTCCACATAGTGCGCACGTCTCCCCTCAAGTAAGCCGTTATCCAGATAGAAGACAGGACTCCCGGAACAAGGTACAGCAGCGCTGGTTGAGGACGACTGGAAATCTGCATTGCCAACAGAGTCGTAACCATTCCAGCGACGTAGCCGATGACGCTGCTGCGGAAATATGTTTTGGGAAATGACTTGGCGGCATAATATTCTATCTCTTTCTCAGGGACGTCCGATAATGACGACGTCTTAGTCCAGAAGCGTTCGCCCCATCCACCCGTGGCTTTCACATATTGCGGTTTTTCGGCAGAGCTAGCCGATGGCAATTTGTTGCGCAGGTAGTAGAGATAATGGTCGAAACGTAGCGATATGCCAACCATCATACCCGGAATCACTATGTCCCCTAATCCCAGCATTGCC
This sequence comes from Malbranchea cinnamomea, assembly GCA_900128795.2. Classification (NCBI taxonomy): domain Eukaryota; kingdom Fungi; phylum Ascomycota; class Eurotiomycetes; order Onygenales; family Malbrancheaceae; genus Malbranchea; species Malbranchea cinnamomea. Next base: position 3,214 of record FQSS02000381.1, read on the forward strand.
AGGGAGACCAGCTCTGGATCTTGGCCAGGTGCAGGCGGTCGGGGGAAAAGCAGTTTGATGGGGACATCGAGCTTCTGTGCGACAGTGACCATCATGGGGGTAAAGAAAACAAAGTAAATATCGTAAAAAAAGAGAGAGCTCAGAATCAATGTTCCCGTCCAGAACGTCGTTGGAGACATAAATTGCAGGGCACCGTAGCAAAAACAAAAGCCTAGGAAATTGGTTATCCACCATGTTCTAGGCAAAAACGCGAAGACTGAAATGATCGCCGCAGCGGCAAGAACGCTCGCAACGTCGAGGATGGTGAAGCGGTATTTGAAGTCGACTTTCGGACCAATCCGGACGCGCATGATTGCTCTCTGATATACAACTTTTCTCAGGCGCCAGAGGCCAGACACGATTCGGTCAGGGAGAGTAAAAGAGCCAAGTGACCCTGGCAGAGGCGTCTTTCGAGCTTGCATCAACGTCGTGCCTCGATTAGAGACCGGTTTAGCAATGCGCTTCTCTTGGTCAATCTTCCACAGCCTGCCATCGGACGAATACTTCGTGGGGAACACAAAGGACCTCAAAAGCGCAAAAGTATCCCTGATGAAGGCGGTCGCAAAGAAAAACCCCACGTGTGAGAAGTACCAGTTAAGGACGGTGTTCAGAATCGTTGGGTCCTCGAGCATCTTTATCAAGAAATAGAGCCCAGCAAGCGTCAACCCGGCCATGATCGGGAACAAAACCGCGTCTGACGGCTCCAAGCTCTCCATCTTTTGCAATACATTTGGTTCGTCCTCTTCATCCTCGTCGTCATCTGCATTTACATCGGCGTCCGCGGGTTTTTTGTTGGGTTTCGCTGCTGACGAGGGTCGAGTGAGAGAAGCGTGTGCACCAATATAGATGGGGAAAAGAGCGGAAACAAGGAGGTGCGCATAGGTTGGAATCAGCGGTTTCATAAGGTTGACCTCGAGGAGAACATGATTGAGCGCCTCTGTCAGCGTGGTAGGGAGCTGCATTTCTGCGGCGTCGTCAGCTCGGAGATGTCTTTGTGCGGAAAGCTTTGGCAAACCTGTGCAGATGGAAGGGGGGGTTAGATAGTAGTATTAATACCCGAAATGAAAGGTAAATCAAACTCTTCGACGCGTCATGCCAATAGAGTTTCCAATTGATATTTCGGTCACGATGGGTATCTACCCATAAGTTGTTTGTTGTCCTTTTCAAGCTTTGTGAGGTTTGTGTTGCGTTCAGTCTGTCCTTCTGCACCCTGACATCATTCAACGACCATCAGGCGCCAAATTGAATTCACCTTCCACAAGGAGCATTCCCGGGACACTATCACTTAAGCACAACATGGCTACTGATGTGAAACTCGACACAACGATGGTATTACTTCGTCCATAACTCATATTATCCGCATATACTGATTTTCCCAGGGCTCGTTCACCGTCGAGCTCTACAACGACCATGCTCCAAAGGTTCGCATACATACCCAATACGCAGGTGAAACTTTTTCCAGAATCCTTCTGACCCTTTTATGAATCTGTGGCAGACATGTAAAAACTTCGCAACCCTCGCGCAGCGTGGTTATTACGACAACGTCATCTTCCATCGCATTATTCCCAACTTCATGGTCCAGAGCGGAGATCCGACAGGCACAGGTCGCGGCGGGAGTTCCATTTACGGTGAAAAGTTTGAGGACGAAATCCATCCATCGCTAAAACATACTGGCGCCGGAGTCCTGAGCATGGCGAACAGTGGACCGAATACCAACGGTAGCCAGTTCTTTATCACACTGGCGCCTACGCCCTGGCTTGACGGTAAACATACGATTTTCGGAAGGGTGAAGAGTGGCATGAGAGTCATTCAGCGGATGGGGCTTGTCAAGACAGGAGCGGAAGATCGGCCTATCGATGAGGTGAAGATTATTCGGGCAAGGGTCGTCGAAAATGAAGATGCGTGAAGGGCGAGAGCACGGAGAATTGAGGGATGGGACAGGACCAAAGAAACACTAGATGATACCCAGACAGGCGGCAGCTGCAGGAGTCAAGAGTTCGATCTCACTGCTCTCTCGTGAATCTCGAAAACTCGCAAAAGCTAAGAGGGCTGCTCTTCCTAAAACAAGCTGGGGCCAGGCATATTTCCACCAAGGCCAGTACCAAAGGTGAGGAAGACTATCTATGTACTTCATGGGAAGCTTCTGTAACTTCAGAGGATAGTCAGAGATTGACAAAATTACGACGTATACGACAATGCATGTATCACCACAAACGAACCGCTACAATCAAAGGTTTCCCATCCCGAGCGGTAGATACAGGGTGAATAATACGTTCTGCCACTCTCTAAAGGACCGTGCCACTGAAGGCACTGATCCCTCAAGATGACAAACTTGCCAGGGAAATGTGGCCAAAAGTTCGCCTACGCAGAGCGCAAGAGTGTGGTTGTCAGGGTAAAAAGAAAAAAAGAGACGGACTTGCAATCATGTGTGCTTTGAGAGTTTCGTGCCAAGTGCAACTAGTGCGAATTGAGGTAGGTTGAGCCTTGGGGATTAATCAGCAATGAAGTAGTCTAACTAGATGCGTGCTAGTTGGGCTAGGGCTGAAGCGGGTCTTTTTCTTCTCCCTCCCTCGCCTTACTCCCTTCGCACAAACCATCTTTTTCACAAGGAAAAAGGTGCTGTCTTAGTACAGAAACCTGCCGTTTGGCGCACTTTACTGATGATGCTTTCAATGTGCCTGCACTTGTGGCCTGAGGAGTAGATGCCCTGATTGAAAGTGGACGATTCTCACTGACTGCCACTTACGGATGGCAACGCTCACAATGGATAGTTTGAGCGACTCATCTTGGGATGTAGTGATCTCGGGCACTGGCTTGGCCCAGTCATTGCTTGCCTTGTAAGTTCTCTCCTTTCTTCTAGCCGGATGCAGTTCACAGACTGACATCAACGAGCTGAACAGAGCATTGTCCCGTTCTGGGAAGAAGGTCCTCCATGTCGACAAGAACGACTACTATGGAGGACCCGATGCTGCTTTCAGCTTGCAGGAGGCGGAAGACTGGGCTAAAAGGGTGAACGAGGGTGAGACTTCTCTGCGAGTTGTTGACTCTGTCATTTATTCCCGCTGATTGTCCCAGTAAGACACTAGCTTTGGACCGTTCGAGTCGGCATCTATCCTTCGATCCCTGGAGCCCTCTGAAGCACAAGGAAAGCTTTCGTTTTCGAGAGCTTATACCCTTCCCCTCTCACCACATCTCATCTATTCCAAGTCAAAGCTGCTTCCCAACCTCGTCTCCTCCAAGATCTATCGTCAATTAGAATTTCTGGCGGTAGGTAGCTGGTGGGTCTGGCGCACCTCAGACCAAGATGGGTCAGCGTCCGAAGGCGCTGGGATCCTACAACGAATACCCAGCAGCCGTGAGGATGTCTTCGCAGATGAAACTATGAGCATGAAGTCCAAGAGGTCGCTTATGAAATTCCTTAGACACTTGCAGCCAGCGGAGGGTCAGGCCTCTACTGTCGAGGAAGAGGACTTGTCCTTTCCTGACTTCTTGCAGTCGAAGCTCCAGATTTCACCGGAGTTACATGACCCGCTGATGGCCCTTTCACTCACTCCCAACAGCTTAGACGAGACAAGCACGTCTTATGCCCTCCCTAGGATAAAGCGTCATCTTGAATCTCTTGGGGTTTTTGGCCCTGGCTTCGCCTCCATGGTCATGAAGTGGGGCGGTGCTGCAGAGTTATCACAAGTTGCCTGTCGGGCTTGCGCAGTCGGTGGTGGTGTATATGTTCTCAACCGTGGAATCCAGAGTATTGTAACTGCAGAAGCTGGCAACTCTTTGCGAGTCGAACTTTCCAATGGAGAATGGGTGCAGAGTAAGTTTGTTGCTGGTTCCCCCTGGGATCTCCCAACGGAGGCTTTGAAGCAGGAGGAGCCTGCCAGTTATACCAAGGTTGCTCGGTCAATTATGATTGTCTCGTCCCCCCTCGAGACACTCTTTCCTGTGACGTCCGAAGGTGGCCCTGTCTCCGCAGGAACGGTGGTCGCTTTCCCTGGCCGCTCTGTCGGCCAAGGTAATTCGACAGGCAGTCCACCAGTTTATCTTTTGATACATTCCAGCGACACGGGTGAATGCCCGCAGAGTCAATGTGAGTATCTATCCCTTGTTTTCTTTTTCTCTTGTTATTCTTCACAGGACTACAATGCGCTCTCGAGGATGACTTTCATAACGAATACTTATCTACATTGTCTGCAATTACATTGAAGATAAACCAAAACCTCTGACAGACTGAAGCGAGAGCAAAGACCCTTTTCTTAATTTTCGCCACTTGCTTTTTAGAATTCCTTATGCTAACGAGTAGTGGCTGGTGACAGGTGTGATCTACGGGAGCACTCTTCTGCCCTCCGAAGAAGGGTATGCTGCCATCGTGTCTGCTACCAAGCAGCTTCTCTCCTCTGTTGATCCTCGGGCGGAGATCCTACTCAGTCTGCAGTACACGCAATTGGGTAGGTTGGGCAGTGATGCCTCGCCGTTGCTGTCCAGCAGCCTGAGTGATCAGGTATTTTCCTTCTCCGCACCGTGTCTCGATCTTGCCTTCGATGATGGCGTGGTCGATCAAGTCAGGCAGGTGTGGAAGATTATCATGGGAGATGAAGTTGACGAGAGTCAGTTCCTCGTGTTTGAAGACCGCGACGGTACGGCCGAAGACGAGTAACAGTTGTCTGTCGTGATTTTTGGTGGCCTTGGATGTTCTCATCTTCAGTTTGCGAATCGCAGCCTTTGATATAATGACAATCAAGCTACGGTCTGAAATTTTTTTTTTCATGTCTTCTATTTTTCCACTTTCTGAAACGTAATCTGTCGTACAGGCTACTGCAGAGTAACGAGCCACGAATCGATGTATTTGTAACAATGGAACCATTTGTGGGAACAACACAACACAACAGGATGTACCATGTCCTCGACCTGTCAACCAGGTTCAAGGAAGGGAACATGTGGGTGGAGCTGGGGGACACGCGGCTAAGCATAATCTGTAACGACGAGGAGAAGATCATGTCGATCGGGTATACGCAGTGAACCTGAAATTGTAAAAGTCCCATGGTTATGAATAAGGATGATGGGCGGAGGAGGGAACCGCATGTCTGCCATCTTCCAACGAACGTCTGCATACCGCAGTCAGCGTATGCTACAAGACGCCGTCGTAAGGGTTTCTTCTGTGAATGGGCGAGACCACGGCATGTTTCAGGCTCTCCAGGGATTTCGCAGTGCAGCAGCGAGTGGCCAGGAGGCAGAGAGACTCTGGACAAACCTCGGGATCATCAGCGCCACCGGGGCCAGTTCCACATTATCAACATCTCTCGTTCGAGCGGTCGCACAGAACGGAGGGTAAAATAAAAGAGCGTTTTTGTGTGTAAAGTGTGATGATGACGCTACGACGGCGGTGATCTCGCGTCATCCTGCTCAACACTTGTTGTTCTTTGCTGTGCACAGAACTGCATCGAGTGTGTCCTCCTGGCTGGGCCTCGAGTGAAGGTGCTACGGGAGCATGCAAAAAAAATCCAAGCCGGTACCTCTGAGTACTTGTCTCAGGGACGTTGCCACTGTTTGTCCAACGTCAAGATCTGTGCCTCCAAGTACCGTGAAAGTCACCGCTGCGGCTGACCACCTGAGGGGCCTGGGCCCCCAGGCACGGGGAGGCACAGAACCCCCCCCAAGACGCCTCCTTACCGGACTGGGCCTAGCGGGTTATCCGCAACGACGCTCCCTTTTTTTGTCTCGAATCCATGATTATTGCCGATGACACCCTCGTCCCGCCGATTTTCACCTCTGCCATTCTTGCTCTCTTTTTCCTTCCTCCCTCTCTCACTCGTGAACTTCTCCCTGTCGTCTTCCACGCGTTGCCCGGCTAGACTACTCTCTTCGTGCTGCTTGCATTCCGCGGTCTAACTGGACTCTTCGCTCCTCCCTGTGCCGCTGGCTGGCAGGTCCCTTAAAACATCATCTTTCACCGTCCCGCCAGGAACTTCCTCCCAACGACCACCTCTGAACCGCCAGCCGATACCGACCGTTTCTTTGCAGTTTTCTTCGTGGTCCAGCCTTTTTCGCTCTTTTCTATTTGTCATCTCCAGTTCTATCTTGTCATTCGCTACATCTTCGCCATTTGCGCGACTCTGATTTTTTCTTCTCCTTTTGTCGACACGTAATCACCCTGGAACCAAAGAAACGACACACGACAACCGTATTCCTCGGCCTCATCGTTCGCCTGCGTGCACTTTTTGTCCCTACCGCTAGATCGATTGATGCCCTCATTTGAAAGCCAGTGAGTGGGTGGAGATTGAGAAGCAACAAACCAGGTTCTCCTAGCAAACACTTTGGCAGACCATTGCTCCCAAAATGCCGTTCTTTCGTGTCCGGGTGTTAATCCCGGTCCTCGCCCTCCTCATCACGACCGTCTTCTTCCTGGGCATCGACCGCTATGACCGAGCCTCCCTCGACAGACTCACCCAGCCGCTGCATCAATCTCCAAAGCCCAAGTCGCCGCCCGCACGACAGACGGGGCCACAGCAACAGCAGCCACAATCAGATAACCAGCAACAGCAACAAGGATCACCAGAACAATGCAATCTCAACGGCGCAAATCTCACTCCTCCTCTGTTCACCATGACTGAGTTGCTCCACCGCAAGAATTATACTCGCATCTACATGCGCCCCAAACTGGTCGACTCTGACACGAAGCTTCCATCTCTCGAGACCCTCGATGGCCAGGTGCTGCCGGAGTTTCAGGTTCTAGACGGTGGGGTCAACGTGCTGCAACCAGATCAGATCAACCCTGGAGAGTGTCCGCGAGTGATTGAGGTCGATATCGCTGCGGAACATGACGTGGAGGAGACCTCCCAGATACTCTTTGGCATGGCTACGACGATTGACCGACTGAAACAGCAACTCCCCGCTCTGCTCTTCTCCTATGGGCATACGAAGGCGTCGATCCTTGTTCTTCTTCCTGATGACACTCAGGACGTGGCTGGACACGAGCGGTACTTCCGCGAAAGAGGCTTGGATATCACCCTTAAAACTTCCCCGATGGAGTTCACCGATCGGTACTTTGGCCTCGTCGAAGCATTCACTGAGCATATCGAGAAGAACCGTCGCCACACTACCTGGGTCAGTTTTGTTGACGACGACACCTTTTTCCTCTCTCTGGGCCGCCTTGCAAAGCGACTGGCAAAGCTCGATTCGTCGAAAAAGCACTACATTGGAGCGCTTTCAGAGGCATACTGGCAGGTCGATACCTGGGGTCACTTTGGCTTTGGTGGAGCCGGTGTCTTCGTATCCAAACCTCTCTTGACCGTCCTTCGTGTTGCATACCAAAAATGCATGGAGACCGGCCAGCAACCAGGAGATCAGAAGCTGGGCCAGTGCATCGACAAATACGGCGACACCCCGTTGACCGAGTGGAACACACTGTACCAGATGGACGTCCACGGCAACGCCGACGGTGTGTTCGAGTCTGGCCGCGAGATCGACACTGTTCATCATTGGACCAGCTGGTACCACAAGGACGTTGTGAAGATGGGCACCGTTGCCGCTGCCGCAGGCCGCAACTCTCTTCTCCGCCGGTGGAGGTTCGACGAGAAAATCGAAAAGGACAAGGACGGCCGCGAGCTGCGAAGCTTCTACGTGATGACCAACGGATACTCCATCGTGAGATACACGGCTGAAGCGAAATTCGGCCCAGACGTCGTCAATTTTGACGCGACGGAAAAGACGTGGGACGAAGATGTCAGTGGATACGAGGCCAGGCTGGGCCCGTTGAGACCCAAGGACCAGCCGGAAGTGAGAAAGGACCGCTTTATGCTCCTCGACTCGATTGTCGTTGGCAATAACGTGCATCAATTATACAAACATGAGGCGCCTGAGGCACACAGCGTCATCGAGGTGGTGTGGCTGCCGCCTGTGTCGTCTGCGTGAAGAGGGAAACAAGATATAGCGAGCACAATAATTTCGAGGAAGGAAGTTCTGCTAGGGTAGAACAGACCCATCAAGTACCTTGACCTCCAAAGATCGACATTTTGTTTGTTGCATGATATGGCCTTTTGCTGGTTCTTCTGTCCTTGTACATTTTTTTTTCTCTCGTGTCTGGTCGACTTCTCCCCCTATTACCAGACAGAGATGGTAACCACCGTCTTTGTTCCTGTACAAATTTATGCAAGTCTCTTTCTTGTCGTTTTACATTTGAATCTTTCTCCCATTCTCTTCTTGTCTGTTGTCGTTCAGACCAGACTGTGTTTTTTTTTTTTTTACCCGTTTTTTATCCTCCTTGCTCTTTCATTCCCTCCATGATATAATTACTTTTTTTTTCGTCTTGACTTTTGGGAATGTGATGTACTGGCAGGGATGACGGCGCTCTGGATTTGGTGTGTGCTTGCTTGCTCTTCTTTCTGTTCATCTCCAAGAACCATGCTGCTGTCTTGCTTTTCTTTCCCTCGAACGAGGGAGATGGGTACATTAGACTTACTAGTTAGAACAGGGCTTGATTGAAAAAAAAAATAAGAAAATATGAGATGGATTCTACATTATGGGGTCTCTCTGCTGTAGCCTCCTTTCGTTGCGTATTGCTGTGCATTTGCAGTACAAAGCAAGTGGGATGAAAAGGATGCAGATTAAGGGAATGGTATACTAATATACATAATGCACATCGTGCTTATGGATTCTATGTACCTGCGCACTCAGAGATAGGCCTGGCTCACAGGGGAGAGTGGATGAATGGGTGGCATTCCATCATCCATCGTGGTGCGTCCTTTTTTTCAGAACCTGGAAGGACTAAAGGAAATCCAAAATACATTCCGTCATGACTCTGCCTGATGTCTGCATGCTTCTTGAGTTACTAGCTGCTGGCCAGATTGCGTTGACTAAAAAAGAGTAGTGGAGTGGGCGGACTGGAGGAATCGTACTGGAGTATCCCACTACCAGTTAAGATTGAGATGGAATCAACACAACTGTTGTAGGCGAGGAGTGGGTCTGCGCCGTCGTGGTACTCCGTACACTTAACCTAAGTATTGCGTCGTCAGCTCAGGACAGTGGTGACCTGAAAGTACTATGATTTAATGCTGATCGTACAATTGGAATTGAGTACAGAGTAGCATGGAGCAGCATCCAGCCATTCAGGGTGCGTTTGAGGACAAAGTATCATGATTGTTCCTAAGTTAACTAATGAACTGCTCCTCAGCATGGATGTGCAATTCAGTCTCTGTTGATCTTGGCATCGATCTCTCCTCCGTACCCGTGACTACGCAGGGACTTGGCATCGATTCTGGAAGCGATTTTAGTGATACTTTTGATCAGCAAGAGATTATCGATGGTCTATACTTTGTAGATACTACAGGAGATAGGGGAAAGGCGCGCCGCAAGTAGATAACTAGAAAATTGAAATCTTGTTCAGGGAGTAGGTTTTGATTCCCCTAAGCTGAGGATTCCCTTGAGCTGTAGAGCACGCGCAGAGGTAGGGATGCCAAGTCCCTGCGTAGTCACGGGTAGTTGGTTAGCCAAGCCAACAAAATTAATTAGCCAAAGAACAAAGTGAGTTGGTGGCGGTAACTACTGTACTGCTGTTTACGCCCTGACGTCCGGAGAATCTGCGGGATTGACTGGTCTTTGATGCACGACAGGCTGCGGCAGCAGCGTCCATTTAACTAGCGGGTATTGCTATTTATTTAGGTGTAAATATTTTTGATTGAATGATACTCGAGGATCCAAGCCTGTCAAATTCCCACTGATAACCTGGTTGCAGCCCAACGGCGCGGCGGTGAAACTCGCTGTTTGCCCAGGTTCGTCCCGGAGCTTCCGCGTTGCAGAGAGTGGACGGTGGACGGTGGATGGACGAGGGGTCACCGACAACCCTGGAAGAAGAAACCCTGCCCCGCCGGGCTCACGCTGCTGTGACAACGACGACAGCAGCTTCATCAGCAGCTCCGTCTTCACGTTCAGCAGATGCCAGTGGCGGGAGTTGCAGCAACCTCTCCGTTCATCCTGCGACCGCGAAGACGACGAAGACGCCGTCCTGCTCCTCCGCTTCCTCCTCCTCCTCCTCTCTCTGCGCCCGCTCTGACGACCAGCAGAAAAAGAAGCAGCAAAAGAAGAGGATCCCCGCTGCATCGTACCAAGACCTCTCCTCGTCTTACCCCGCGGTCGCGCGCGCAAAATCGCATTATTACGGTGCGATTAATCACTCCTCCCTTTCCACCAACCCCTGGCTCGTCCACCTCGTCTCATTCGCCGTCCTCTTTGCCCTGGCCTTGACGAACCTGCTCCTCTCCTCCCAGCCGCACTTTGGCACACATTTCCTGTCTTGCCTCCCGTTCTTCGCGCATTACCACCCGTCTCCTCGTACTCCCCGTCCTCTTCCTCCTCCTCGCTCCCCGCAGTCCTCGTGGTGTGAGAGACCCCAGCTGGCAAGCCTGCTCCAGCCCGGTTCGTGTCCCGTCGCCGTCGAGATGTCAGAGCCGACAACCTCCCCCGTGGCCCTGGAGGCCAGGCGCATCTCCAATGAGCTGCAGTTCCCCTCAGAGAGCGTCAATCGCGCAGTCAAGCACTTTATGAAGCAGATGGAGGAAGGCCTGGCCAAGGAAGGTGCCACGCTCAGCCAGATCCCGTCCTATGTTGCCGCCGTGCCCAATGGCACTGAGAAGGTAAGCGGCTCTGCCCACAATCTTTGGCTGATTCTTGAACGAAAAAAAAAAAAATAAAACAAAAAAAAAGTAGGATATTTCAATTGCTGACTGGCCCGGTCGAAGGGACTGTATCTGGCCGTTGATCTGGGTGGTACCAACTTCCGCGTCTGCTCCATCCAACTCCATGGCGACTCGACATATTCCATGACCCAGTCCAAAGTCGCAATCCCGCGGGAATTGATGGTGGCCAACTCGGGAAAGGAGCTGTTTGAGTTTCTGGCGCGACAGGTCGAGCAGTTCCTGCTGGCCCACCACACCGAGCGTTTTGCACCGCACGTCAGGCGGAGGGAGACCGGAGAGGCCAGGAAGGAGTTTAAGGAAGAGGAGATCTTCGAGCTGGGATTTACCTTTAGTTTCCCCGTCATTCAGCGTGGCAGAAACCAGGGCACCCTGCTCCGCTGGACGAAAGGGTTTGACATTCCGGATGTCGTTGGCCAGGACGTCTGCAAGCTGCTGCAAGACGCGCTCGACGAACGGCACCTCCCGATCCGTGTCGCCGCGCTGATCAACGACACGGTGGGGACACTCATGGCGCGTTCGTACTCCTCTCCTGGCTCAAGCGGTGCGTTGATGGGCGCCATCTTCGGCACAGGCACAAACGGTGCATACGTGGAAAAGTTCTCGAAGATCAAGAAGATGGCCACAGTGGACGTGGACTACAAGGACACCACGGGAGAAATGGTGATCAATACAGAGTGGGGCAGTTTCGACAACGAGCTACAGGTCCTTCCCAACACACAGTACGACAAGGAGCTTGATGCGGACAGCGTCAATCCTGGCATCCAGATGTTCGAGAAGCGCGTCTCCGGCATGTTCTTGGGTGAAATCCTCCGCCGTGCACTCCTGCACATGGTGCGCAATCCCGCTGTGAGGCTGTTTGATGCGCCCGTCGTGATCCCAGAGGACTCTGGCCTGTATAAGATCTGGGGTATCGATACCAGCTTTCTCAGCATCGTCAAGGGGGACACCACCCCAGATTTGTCGAAGACGAGACAGCAGATCGAGCTTGAGCTCGGAATCGCCAATGCCAGCACGGTAGACTGCCAGGCAGTCAAGACCATCGTGCACGCCGTCGGCAAGCGGGCAGCTCGTCTTGGGGCCGTTGCCCTTGCTGCGGTCGTGATTTCGTCCGGTAGATTAGAGACGGATGAGGTTATTGACATTGGCGTCGATGGCAGTCTGGTCGAACTCTACCCTGATTTCGAACGATATATACGTGAAGCGTTCCGCGAGATCCCCGAAATTGGGGTTGAGGGTGACAAGAAGATTCGCATTGGCATCGCAAAGGATGGAAGCGGTGTTGGAGCGGCCCTTGGTGCCTTGGTGGCTAGCCGATCGGCCCCTAAGAGCTGAGCTCCCATCCATCTATTCCCCTTATTTGATTTCTTTTGGGTGTATATCCTTTTTTTTGTGCCCTTTCTTTTCCTCTTTCTTTTGCCTTTTGGACAAGGCAGACACGTGTATCTATACTAGAAGCCTAGTATACTCAAGCCAACAACGGTCGATGATTCAATCCACCACTTTCTTGGTCCTTTCTTGCGTTGGAATTGGAGCCTCAGCAATACCTCGCGATACGACGTGGGGTTTTTTTTTTCTCCCTGCTGTCCCAGAGTCATTTTGGGGATCGGGGTCGCTCATCTCATGGGTCCTGCCCGAAATATCAAGTCCTTTCCCCACCGACAACATCGTGCCTTGTCCTTTGTTGATTCTTACGGATTCCCCAGATCGTTGACATCGCGCCCCTGGGGAAATTTCGCCAATAAAGACTGATATCCAAAGAATAATTTCGCAGGTTGCTGCTATTTATAAATGCAGGAAGCACCCTGCGCTTTTAGACCGTGTCCCAGAGGCCACTCCTCTGAATTCCCCTTTTTACA
>FQSS02000669.1:0-29970 GCA_900128795.2 Malbranchea cinnamomea
AAATTACCCTGTTTCTACCGATCAAATTACCGCGGACAGACTGACGAAGCCCCTACAACACACCAAGTTCAAAGTCTTTCTAGACCTTATGGGAATTAAATGATAAGTGGTTAGGTAGCTTTCTTGGTGGATCAAAGGATTAGGTCTACATCTACATCATGTATATAGATCAGTCACTCTGACCTACGCCGCGGCCGAGGGGGGGTGTTGGAGGTAGTCCTGGCCTAGGGCCAAGACCCCTCCCCTAAACCGGCCTAGCTCGGTCATGTGACCCACGTAGATAGATTCCTCGGACCTCCTCCACCAATCCAATCCTCAGACTCCCTACAAATATTACTCACTCACTCACTCACTACGACATGCTAATTCTATTGCATATCACCCGAAAACGAAACCAAGGTTATAATCAACCAAGGCAACATGGGCAGTCGTTTGAGCTACGCTTAGGAATCCATGAAGGATGCGAACCTTCCTGTTTCTGACGTTTCCCGTCGTCAACCGATCACCCGCCGGTCCCTGTAACCACATCGAAATTGCGCGGTCATGGTGTCGACATCGCCATATTTCCGCTCAACTGGAGCAGGAACGCGATCGCGCTCGTCCTTTCAATTGCCTTCCAAGAAAGCTGCGCCGCCAAAACAAAATACGAGCATTCTGAATTTCTTCAAGAAGGCCGACGGTCCCCCCAAATCAACACAGAAGCGCATCACACAGTATGTTACCAAACAGGATAAGAGCGCCTTGGAGGGAACTGGCAATACTGCAGGCAGTAACGATAGCCAACCGGACAGTTTATTTTTTGAAGAAGATATACCACACCTTCCGGATAGCACATCTCGTCCGTCGCAAGAAGCGGATGATGATAAGGAGGAGGATATCGAGCGCGAGTTTTTCCCTAGAAGTTTCGAAGAGGAACGTTACAACGAGTATGTAGGTGCGCTGAAGCGGCGGAAGCTGGAACCCCATTGGGAATCCCAACGAGGCGTCCCAGAGATGGTCACCGCGGAAAGGGAAGACACCAGACAACACTCGGAAATCGAGGATTCACCGAGTGGTATTGGTCATACATCTCGGAATGGCCCATTCATTGACGAGTCTGACAGTGATGAAGACGATTTGGGGATCTTCCGCGGTAAATCAGGTGATGGGTCTTCACTGGCTGATAACAAAGAAATCTCAATTGCTACTGCGACAACAAAAGGCGACGGAGAGGTGCCGCAATTCAACGGTTCGCCTGTGGCTGAAAATGAGGTTGAATTCTTGGAGCCGGGAGGAGTAGTTCCTGATGTTGAGAATGATGAACTTTGGGATGGGGAGAACATTCATTATGCTGCATGTGAAAACGATGATTTGGGGACATCAGCCCCATTTCCGGAGGAGGAACCTGCGGTGTGTCCAATATGCTGGGCAGGCCTCGGCGGGATGACTGATGTGGTGAGTTGGGGCAGTCTAACCTCGATATCGCCTGAAGTGTTTCTCTGATTTTTTTTTAATTCTGCAGGAAGCTTCGTTGCATGTAAATACCTGCCTTGACGGCAATTCTACACCTCCGCCAAACGCCAGGACAGGAACTGCGCTGACGAGGAGCGAATCGTTCACTACTACCTTGACAAGGGCGGAGCGAAAGCTTCTAGCACGGCCGGGACAAAAGAACCCTTTTGTTCTGGAGTCGAAGACCACGACGACATCCGCCTTTTCGAAACTAATGTCGGCAAATGCGGAAGATTCTGCCTGGGCTGCGGCTGCTGCGAACGAGGTCGCCTCTAGGGGCAAGCAGTCATATGAGCGGACCTGCCCGTTTTACAAGATATTGCCTGGGTTTTCTATCTGTGTGGATGCCTTTCGATATGGCGCCGTGGAAGGATGCAGTGCATATTTCCTCAGTCATTTTCACAGTGATCACTACATGGGGCTCAATGCGTCTTGGTGTCATGGGCCTATTTACTGCAGCAGGGTTACTGCAAATCTGGTCAAGCAGCAATTGAAGGTGAACCCCAAATGGGTTGTTTGTCTAGAATGGGAAACCAAGGTTGAAGTACCCGGCACGGATGGTGTCCAGGTCACCATGATTGAGGCCAACCATTGCCCAGGGAGCTCTTTATTTCTCTTCGAAAAGGCTGTTGGTAACGGAAAATTCCACCGAATCCTTCATTGCGGTGATTTTAGGGCGTCTCCGCAACACGTTCAACATCCGCTTTTACGTCCCACCACAGTTGATCCGAAGACAGGCAAGCCCAAGGAGCAAACAATTGATGTCTGCTATCTGGATACCACATATTTGAATCCCAAGTACGGATTACCATGTCAGGAAGATGTTGTTGCGGCCTGTGCCGAGAAATGTGTTATTCTTGATGGAGGTCGTCCACTACAGCGGCCGGAGTCACGGGGCACAGGTCAGAACATAATAAAGTACCTCACTGAAACTGCCAACAATAATGACAGAGAGGCGACGGCAAAAGGAGGACGATTACTGATTGTCATTGGAACCTATAGCATTGGCAAAGAAAGGATATGCCTGGGCATCGCAAAAGCTTTGAAAAGCAAAATATATGCTCCTCCCGCCAAGCAGCGCCTGTGTGCTTGCCTGGAGGATGAAGAACTCTCGAGTCTTCTGACAACGGATCCCCTGGAGGCACAGGTTCACATGCAGAGCCTCATGGAGATCCGCGCAGATACCCTTTCGGATTATCTGAATTCCCTAAAGCCGCACTTTTCTCGGGTAGTTGGTTTTCGACCCACAGGGTGGAATTATCGACCTCCGGCCGGACGGATGACGGACAACCCTCCAGTGAACGCGGTGCTGTATTCTGACAGCTGGAAGTCCCGTTTTTCGGCAGATGACCTCGTTCCCCAACGAGGAAGTAACAATGAGAGCATCTGCTACGCCGTTCCATACAGTGAGCACAGCTCGTTTCGGGATCTCACGATGTTCTGTTGTGCACTGAGAATTGGACGGATCATTCCCACCGTCAATGTTGGCAGCCGTAAATCCAGGGAGAAGATGAAGGCCTGGTTAGAAAAATGGGAAGCAGAGAAGCGAAAGTCGGGCCTGTTCAAAGTGGAAGAGGGCGCCACTCGCTGGTGATGGCGGATCCTCATAATTATTGATTACTACTACTCCGTACTGTAGAAAGTGTATTTTGAAATACGCCAGTAACGCCCCTTTTTGGTGTTATCATTCTGATCAGATTGGATATCAGGCACTTTTCTGCCTTTTTGGGGTTTTCCACTCCACGTGATCCCGAACCCGAGATTTCTGTCCGTGTCTGCAGGAGTTCCCGGAACACCGGTCGTCCACCAAATCACGAACTGCGCCAACCATCTCCCCGCAATGCGCGGTGGTCTCAAGCTCTTGGTGGTGGGTGCGGCGCTTGTCGGATATTCTTGGCCTGGAGATCGAGATAGCTGGCCCCGTTTCCCCCCCCATTCTTGTCCTAGTTTGGCCTATAAACGCAGTCGTTCAGTCTGCCGATTTTGCCTTCCGACTACTGCCCGAGGGAGTTACCATCAACTCGGACTTCCCACTCGGCTTGTCCAGAACCAGCTGTATATATTGACTGTTTCTGGCAATTATTCGTGCGCATTGAGAGTTTTCGTTGGAAGTTGTTTGCTTCGCCTCATCTTCGTGTCCCTTTCCTACACCATCGACGCCGAATTGAAAGTATAGATCAGAATAGTACCAGAATCGCACACTCTCTTCCTTTTTGATCGTTTGTTCTCCGTCGGATGGGTTACCGTCCACGGCCCGCGCACTCGTCAAGATGATTGCCGAAGCGTTGCTGTCCCCCTATGTTCTTGCCTTGATCCCACTCTCTTTCTATATCATCCCCTACTTGCAGAAATGGTACCTGCATGACATCCCGTCCCCTTTCGGCGCGGCGTTCAGCAACATGTGGTTGCTGTACCAATGCCGTCGAGGAAGAAGATATCAGGCCGTTCATGACGCGCACAAGAAATATGGTCCACTGGTGCGCATTCAGCCGAACCACGTCTCGATTGCTGATGCAGATGCGATCCCCATGATCTATGGTCACGGAAATGGTTTTTTGAAATCGTAAGCGTTTCCGTCTGCTTGCGATTGTGTTTTTTTGTTTCCCAGTCATTGCATTTTAAAAGTTTTATTGGCGAGCTGACTGGGTTCGTAGGGAATACTATGATGCCTTTGTTTCGATCCGCCGAGGTCTATTCAACACGCGTGATCGTGCTGAGCACACCCGCAAGCGTAAGACTGTGGCTCACACATTCAGCGCAAAATCAGTCGGCCAATTCGAACAGTATATTCATGCGAATCTTGAGCTTTTCGTTCAGCAATGGACCCGCATCTCGAACGAACAGCGCAATCCCAAGACTGGATTTGCTTCTATCGATGCGCTGAATTGGTTCAACTACCTTGCTTTCGACATCATCGGTGATCTCGCGTTTGGAGCCCCATTCGGCATGCTTAAGGAGGGCAGAGACTTTGCAGAAGTTCGGTTATCTCCCGATGCTCCTCCAACGTTTGCTCCCGCCATCCAAGTTCTAAATCGCCGTGGTGAGGTTTCGGCCACTCTTGGCTGCTCACCCTGGCTCATTCCCTATGCAAAGTACCTCCCCGATCGTTTCTTCCGTGACGGTATCCAGGCCGTGGAGAATTTGGCTGGTATCGCTGTTGCTCGTGTTGCTGAACGTCTTCGCCCTGAAGTCATGGAGAAAAACACCAGGGTTGATCTTCTGGCTCGGTTAATGGAGGGTCGCGATGAGAAGGGCAATAAGTTGGGCCGTGAAGAGCTGACTGCTGAAGCATTGACACAACTCATTGCTGGGTCAGACACGACTTCGAACACTGCATGCGCGATTCTCTATTGGGTGCTTCGAACTCCTGGGGTTCTCAAGAAACTTCAAGAGGTTCTCGATGAGAAGCTGCCAGATGATATCGGTGTTCCTTCCTACAGCGTGGTCAAGGAAATTCCTTAGTAAGTATATCTGCAGTCGCTTTATCTCTCTACCTGTGATGGGCTTTGATGCTGACACTTTATGCTTAGCCTGACGTGGGTCATTTGGGAAACTATGCGTATTCACAGCACTTCGGGTATTGGCCTTCCCCGTGTGATTCCCCCAGGTGCTGGTCCAATCACAATCCAGGGTCACGAGTTCCGCCCGGGCACAGTTCTCTCTGTTCCAACATACACCATCCATCATTCACCCGACATCTGGGGCCCCGACGTGGAAGAGTTCGACCCCTCCCGCTGGGATCCAGCCAGGCTGACTCCTCGGCAAAAGGCGTCCTTCATTCCTTTCAGCACTGGCCCTCGTGCGTGCATTGGCCGCAACGTTGCTGAGATGGAGCTCCACTGCATGGCTGCGACTGTATTCAAGAACTTTGACTTCCAGCTTGAGCAGGATTATCCAATGGAGACGCGTGAGGGATTCTTGCGGAAGCCTCTTGGCTTGAAGGTCGGTATCAAGAGACGGACTCCCGTTAAGGCGTAAGGAGGATGGTGAACGATGTGTGGTCTGGTTGCCTAAGAGGAAAATTCCCTGAGCAGATTTTTTTTTCTAAACCAGGATTATATATACCACTTGATATCGGTGATTTGTGGGAAACTAGCATTTCCTTTTTGTCGAATGCCGCAATTATCTATATCAAATTGCGGTTCGAAAATTGTACAGCATATTTTGTCAGCGTTACTATCTTGAGAGCCCAATTAACAACGGTCTGTTTATCATGCTCCCATTTTCGCTTTCTCTTTTCCCACAAGACCATTTATCCACAGAATCAATCGGTGCTCACCATCCGCAGCTGAACAAACAGACACTGGATTTGCACATACAACCTCTAGAAGGCTCCAAAGCACTGTATCCATGACAGCGTTGCGTGATTTTGTATACACACTCTGCAGTTGCTCTCCCATATCCCATATTCGGTGATGTCGAAACTCGTAGGGTCAATGGATGAGACCAACGCCATACTTGCTTTTCCCTGACGCCATTTTGAACGCGTACTCACTCACTACAGGAATGCGCCGAGCACAACGACTAAACAAGTACGGCGCTTCATGGCTAGCTCAGCGCATCTTGCAGATTCCGAGGAGTTGACTGCAATAACTCTTTCACCACCCGATGTTGTTAGGACCGAATAGTAATGATCCCATGTAGACTACTAATGTGAAGGCAACTTCCATCGTCCTGATGTCTATGTACTACCTCCGTCTATCACCCATGCGCTGAGCCCTTTTTTTGGCTTTAGATGAGCTTCTCGGGCCGTCAGCGGTCATAACTTTGACCGTTGTTGGCTTTGAACCCTGGTTGACTATGTAACGAATAGCAGTGAGCTGTCATAGTCCTACTAGTAGTAGTTACTGCCTACTGGGCATCTTAAGCTTCCTGTTGAACCATTTCGAAAACTTGAATTATGATCACTATGTTTAACACTACTATTATATTGATCTTTCTTTATTGATGCCTACTAAATAAGGCTAATGATGGGTTTGATTATCCAGGATAGCCTGCATTAGTGAATGTTATCCTGCATAGATGACCCAAGGGTTGGTTAGGGGATGTAGAAGGCGTTCCTTTGGTAGTACATCTGAATCCAAGGTAGATACGCATCTATCTGATGTGGCGCTACGTAGGGTTATATTAAATAGCAATATGTGCTGTG
Source organism: Malbranchea cinnamomea (assembly GCA_900128795.2). Classification (NCBI taxonomy): domain Eukaryota; kingdom Fungi; phylum Ascomycota; class Eurotiomycetes; order Onygenales; family Malbrancheaceae; genus Malbranchea; species Malbranchea cinnamomea. The sequence continues at coordinate 6,641 of FQSS02000669.1, forward strand.
TGCTGGAGTCCTCCCCGACCCCGTTCGCTATTATTGTATCGTAGGCGATAGGCTACTATTTCGATCTAACATCTGAGAGCGTTTGAGATAGGACGCAACATGCAATCCCCACGAGGACCATCATCGTTGTCCCCTTCAACTGAATCAGATGTCGATATACAGCTCGCACCGCCAAATTATTCCTCTCTTGCGTTGCCCGAACCGGTGGCTACGGGGATACGTGTTGAAGGAGATGTACCAGCTTTCACTCAAACTTCTCCGGTCGAACAGCTTGAGGCCCAAGCCCAGAAACACGACAATTCACGGAGGATTCTACGTCTCCGAAGTTCTCTGTGTGGCCTTTCTAGCTCGATGCTGAACAACATTCCTGAACCTCTGTGGACTAATGTACACTGGCTCGCCAAGGTCATTGTGGTCATCGGAGTCATCATAGCCCTGATATGGCCTGGTTTCGCCATCGTCATTATTTTTCATGCAAAGCGGAAGAAGGAGCGGCAGGGAAGTATGGGTGAACAAAGCATCTAAAGCCAATCCATATGCCAACAAGTCGCGTTCGAGCACAACATACGCAGTCATGGGAGAGAATATCACAGTTTCAAGGCGTCCGTGATGAGAAGGGTTTTGCGAGTCAGCATGGTGTTCAACTGAAAAGGAATGAAGACCAGGGAGGTGATCATGTGGACGAAGAGCTATCTGTATTCACACCACAATGAGCCTATTTTCAAATGCCGAATCAGTTGGTGAGACTTGCGACTCCCAGACACGCAGAACTGCTCCAGTGAACTCACACTGTTAGTAAGAGTGTAGACTGGTATCGGCAGACTGGGAGAAAATTCTTGTGTCAGAATGACGATGCTCTGTCCCAGGCAACATATCACCATCGTCATAGATCTCCCAACGAGGATCTGACCCAGAGTATTATTATCAGGGCGCCGAAACAATAAGAAGCTCCCATAATATGGACGGAGCCATAACATGGGTCGGACAAATGACATACACTTCCTGTGTGGAAGTACTGTATAAATTTGCTTGCTACACTGATCTCTTCAGCAGCTTTTCAGCTCTCTCTCAAAGCAATAACTACATACTTACCTTCTGCTTCGCGCGAGACACATGGACACAAAGATGCCTTTTCCATCTTCTCCCCTCGGATCTCTCAAGGTCTCATCCACGAGCACGCTTTGCAATTTCCCAGACGAAAAAGGGCAGCATGTGCTCCAAAGAAACATTACTCACCAGTTCCAGTGTGGGAGATATTCTGCCATCTACCCACCGCCGCGAGCAGCTCTCGCTTCCACGAGACCAGTTGACCCACCACACGCGTACCCTGTTTTCGAAACCCAAGAGCTTTCTGCGACGGTTGCGGATACCGGATCAACGTACTACTCAGGTTCAGAAAAGGGCCTCGAAGAACAGCCCATGAAGAGGGCGCTTTACGGGCGCCTAACACCGTCTCCCTTGCGAGCGTCGAGAAGCGCATGGGCAGTATTCTTCCTGTTCTTTGGTTTTCTGTTATTTTTCGTCATCCCTGTTGTCAAGGTGCTGGATGCAAAAGAGTGGATGGATGCTATGCGACAAAGCCAGTAGGCTGTGCGGCTGGTTCATGGATCTCATAAAATTCTTTTCGTTTGGAACCAGGCGTTTTCTTTCTGGATTCACCCATCGCGTTCTCTCGAAATTTTGGAAGGCATATGTCTTCGGTTGGGGCAAAAACCAGAGTTGATTTGATATATAAGGCAATGTTCACACATTAGTGGTCAGATCTCTCTGCATGTTGACTATTTGATCGATCCGGAAATTGCGACAAGATAATATTCCCTCATGATGTACCAACGTAGGTAGGCAGTTGCTAGGCCTTGGGAAATGGAACTGCCCAAAATGGGGTAGTCGCGATGGGCAGCTCCAAGTAGTTAAAGAGAAGCTCCGTCGCGCTCTGAAGTACAATCACGCTGTTTTCATAGTTCCTATAGACAGGTTCATCACTATCTCTTTTAGCTTCTGCCTTATCATCTCAACTTGTGAAGTGGCGCACTTGGTACATACTTACCTATCCTTGAATCTCAGTACGAGTAGGAGCCATGGGTTTACCTTCGTCCTCTGAGAAACCTCCAACTGAGTCACAGAACCGGGAGGATGCTCGACCATCACCACGTCCCCTTCGAGCTGCGTCAGAATCCGATGTCATACCTTGGTTGCGGAGACACGTTGCTTCTGTTTTGCCATGGTTGGGGTACAAACTCCTAGCGAGGAGCGGCGCGCCCAAAGGGCATCCAAGCTACGATGAAGAAGCCACACAACCGTTGGAGGAGCAAGATGGACCCACAAGGAGCCGGAGATGTTGGGACGAGCTCAAACATGTCTGCGGTACCTTCTGGTTCCTTATCGTTCTTCTCGTGGTTCCGCTGTTGATCTCGTTAGCAATCTGGGAGGCAACGAAAGCGATGCGGGACGTTAAAGACCGGACGTGAAGGAGTTGCAACACTTGACAGCTTCTAGCCGCCAGTTTATTCAGATCGAAGCGATACTCGGCCAAGCTTTGGAGGAAAGTCAGAACTCGACGCTATTTATCCTTTTGAGTACCTTTGGTTGGACTCTTTGTTGCCTAACCGGGAGTGATTAAAGTATCCAGCTTAATCCGTGCGCCAAATGGGTCGTAGTTAGGCTATTATCCAAAAACCAGACGAATGAAATAAATGTCTCTCCTGCAAATATAAAGATGGCCACCTGCACATTGCGAGAAGAAGCAAGCTGCTTTCATGGGACATGCTGTCACACCTCTCACACAGATACTCATCACGGGATATAAAATGGCGGAGGAGATTCCGCTGCCACTGTATTCATCTAGTGGGCAGCAAGGTGACGAGACGCCGCCGCCGCCGTATTCCCCTCGGCCCAAGCCAGAAATGCTGCTGCGGGATTTTCTGCGAGTAGAGTCAGCGACCGACTCCGCCACCCGGTTGCAGACATGCTCACCTCACGCGCCACCTCCCCTACACGGCACAGATCCTGCACGACATATCACTACAACTTGCCTTGAGAATACTCAGAGCAGGGCTGTTCGACATCGCGCAGCGTCTGAATCCACCATACAAGAGAAACGTTGTGACGGTTGCAGGTCATTCAGCTGTTGTATGATCCTTGTTCTAATCATCCTGTCTGTTCCAATTTCAGTTGGTTTGGCTATATATTTTGTCGTGTGGAAAGCGGAGTGACTGGAGCAAAAGAAGGCGGAAGTGCCGTATGGGGTGAATAGGTTTCGATCGATGCCGATTTTATGACGGCCGTTCAAACCACCTTGGTTGTCTTTGACTCTGCTCATGTCGATCCACAAGTATCAGGAGTATTCCAGGTGTTTCATTCCGTGCTGTCGGGTTCCATACCAAGCTTCAATTTCGGTGAGGGCGAGGAGCATCCGCTGCATGAGAGCGAATATTTCCCAGCTACCTCGACCTGCAACTACATGGCAGCTCACAAGGGGCATGCTGAAAGTGCCCAGAGCTTTGATCGTTCAGTGTCATCTCCCCGTCACGAGCTCCATGCCGCGACATTCAGCCCCTTCCATCAGGACTGGAAGGGAGCACTGGAGGGATAACTGGAACGAAGGTTCAGATAGAGTCACAAGACCGGTCAATCAACCACGAGTGCGCGATTTTGTCCAAATTCAAGGGCAGCATATTCTGAGCGGTACGATACCACTTGGAGCCAAGCTGCGAGCTTCACAAGAACAGCCCTGCGATGCCGAAAAGGGGGCAACGAGGAGGAGTTTGTAGCCTAACTCTGCAGCCAGTTGCAATCTCAACAGCTTCTTCGGTGGAAGGGCAGCAGAATTGATATTCCCCATCACCATGAGCCATGCGTTGTGCTAGCTTCACTCTCAGGCTACATAGTATGGATCGAATCCGAAAATAGTGCTGCCTGAGACAGAAATTTGAGAACAAGAGCCACAGTAAGCTGCAAGGTGCTTGGTTCTAGCCATAAGGCAGCTGAACCAACCATACCCGCGCAGCCCGGCCTGCATGTTGAAGTTGTTCTTCGTCCATCTTGTCATCAAAGTGGGCTGATCGAAGATATCAAGTTGGACGAAGACAAAAGCGACAAGACCTTCGTTGCTGACAAATCACAGTCTCGACATCCTTCGACTTCTTGGCAAGATACAGCATTGCGACAACGAAAACAACAAGCGTTGCTGAATCTTTCTGCCATTCTTGGTCCTCGTATAGCTTTGCTGGGTGGCTGAACAAGGGGAGAATAGGTGCTGTGAATCGATCAGCATTGAGACACGGAGTGGAACCCACAGAGAAAGCCTAACTGCGATAGCGTTCCAATCTCCCCCGCAAGGCGTTCATCCCATATAAAGGTCGGGTTGCTTCCCTAGACTTTGATGCCCAGAGTCGACATCGATGATAAAAGTGTACATTGATCTTTTCGTTGAGAATAAATTTTTAAATCTATTATCTGCTCTCCCTGTCTGTTCTTCTGAAACCTGCGACAAAACCAACCCTAGAACATGGCTTCAGGTGCCCCCGTCATAGAAAATCTCGCTTCAAGTTTAAGGGCCAGATTAACTGGTTCAGAAGTTTTAACCCAGTCGTCTCCTGGATATGACGATGCAATCAAACGCTGGTCGGATGCTGCCGTCAAGCGTGCAGTACGTTTGATTTCTCAGTCAAAAAGGATTTGTCTAATTGGAGATACATATCTCTGTTTCCAGTGATCTCCTCGGAAAATGCTAATTTGCAATCCCTAGGGCCTCATATTGCTCGCAACGAATGCAACAGACATTTCTCAAGCTGTTCTCTTCGCCCAGGAGAATAAGTTAGATCTTGCTGTGCGCGGAGGCGGCCATTCGGTTGCTGGAACCAGCTCCAGTGACGGTGGATTGGTCATTGACCTGTCCCGTATGCGCAAAGTCACTGTTGACAAAGAAAAGAAGACCATTACGGCCCAAGGCGGTGCGCTATGGGCTGACGTTGACACGGCCGCTGCTGAACATGCTCTTGCGACGGTCGGCGGAACTGTCAACCACACTGGTATCGGTGGCCTGACTCTCGGAGGAGGTTACGGGTGGCTGAGCCCAAAATACGGTCTGACGATTGACAACTTGCTCTCGGCTACGATTGTTCTCGCAGATGGACGAATAGTAACCGCGTCAGAGACAGAAAACCCAGATCTATTCTGGGCAGTCCGTGGTGCCGGTCATAATTTCGGCGTTGCTGTCGATTTCACATATCGGGGCTATGACCAGCCCAACGAGGTCTTCTGCGGCATGCTGGCTTTTACGCCTGATAAACTTGAGGCCATAATTGAAGTTCTCAACTCTCACCTTCAGAATCCAGATGTGAATTCAGGGTCTGTCTGCGTCTTCGCACCGACTCCGTCATCCCCGACTCCCCTTGTGATCCCCATCATATTCTATAACGGCACCGAAGAAGTTGCTCGAAAACGCTTTGCGGGTCTCTACGCCTTAGGCCCCGTTGTGGATGAAACGGGAATGGCTCCCTATGTCAAGGTGAACAGTCTAATGAATCAGTCGGCAGTCCATGGCGGCCGCCGGAGCTTCAAGGGCGTTTTCTTCTCTCCTCCACTTCGACCTGCTTTTGCTCGACAGGTTTTTGAAAGTTTTAGCGAGAAGATTCAATCGGAGCCCGAAATGGCCGGATCAGCTTTGATTTTGGAATTCTTCGATATGAAGAAGATCTGCGAGCGGTCGCTGACCGATACCGCGTTTGCAAATCGGGGAGAAAGCCGAAATGGCGTTCTGACGACGCGCTGGGAAAGTCCAGAGAAGGACGGCGCGATGAGGGCCTGGGCTCGTGAGGTTCAGATGATGTTCAAGAAGGAGATGGATACGCATGGAAGCAAGAGGACCGACTCCGTACCGCAGTATATCAATTACGCTGAACGTATGACGTCCTTCTTTCCGCCTCTTCAAGTATCAAGTTTGTACTAACGAGCATGTCTTACAGCCGGAGACTCAGTGGTTCCTAACATTTATGGTGTCAACACTGAGAGGTTGCAGCACCTCAAGTGGAAGTACGATCCTAACAATGTATTTGGGAAGATGAACCCTATCAAACCAGTACAGCCATAGTCATGGTGTAGTACCCGTACAAACTAGTAGTACCACTAATCTGGCATTTATGGTTACATACACAAGGATGTGCTGGGCATTCATGACATTGACGAGATTATGACCTGGGCTTTTCTTGTATATGTTGAGAACTCCGTAGGAATTTTTAGCATGAGGCTGGATCTGTTCTAGCAGGACGTCAATTAGCCTACCTCATGTGGATAGGCCTAACAAGGTGTTGACCGTAGTCGCCCTGCTACACCCTACTAGATCATATTAGGTTTAGCTGAATTTTCTCTCACTACGTGTAGACCTTTTATATAGCACACATAGGCTACACACGCCAGCAACTACTATGATATAGAGTAATATATAGTTGATTGATATATGATTTACAACGTTTGGTTCCACACAAGGGATGTTCGTAGACAGCAATCCAAGCTAAGTTAACTACACCCTCCACCTTGCTTATGAAGTAAAATATCACGTGACCATTAACATGGTACGGCAAGCATCTATCCATCGTTTGCAGAACTGGTAATCTCATTTACTATGTGACTGAGCTGCAACAGATGGTACTAGCACTATCAGAAAATTGTACATTCGTTAAGATCTTGGACTTGACTGAAATTTTTAGGGCCTGGAGCACTGGGATTCAGGAACTTGATCAACACACTAATTTGAGGTGACGAAAAGAGGATCATAAAGTACCTTGGTCTGATGAATCGAACCGTAGGACCCTCGGGATTACAACTTGCTGGTGGTCGCAAATGTCGGTGGTGAGTGGTCCACTGGTTTCTGCAACCACTCCACCATTCTCTGTGCTGCTTTGCGTGGATTCAGTCCATCCGCTGCAGTTACCAATCAGAGTCAGATTCTTAACTCTCCTCCGAGAGAATCGTTTATCCGAGGACGGGGCAAAACATACCGTAGCCGATGAAGGGCGCATGGACTCTATACCCCATCATTTCGACAATGCGCGGCGGAATCTCCTCCAGTTTTCTTGGATCGACAGCCAAGATTTGGTTTTCGATCGGACGGATCTATGCATTTCATGAGAACTTATCCGAGCAACTTTCAAGTCCGAAACGATTACCACCCAGGATACGGCGATACTCACATAAGGCTGACAGTACTGCACAGTCGCACTCTTCCTGGGACTTGCAGAGTTGTTGGCACCGCCACAATGCCATGTCGTTGAGATGAAGTAGACGGCACTGCCCTGCGGGCACACCATGGGGAGGGCATCCTCGTGTCTCGCGACACGCTCCGGTCCCCAAATGTGACTGCCGGGGATGACTCTTGTGGCGCCATTTTCGGCAGTGAACTCGTCGAAAGCTGGTGAGTAGGTCAGAGAAACTATCGTCATCTTCTTATAGGACGGCGCGGTCGTACCAAGGATGATGGCTGCTCCAAACGGCAGCCGCGGACGTGGCATAGATATGAACTCATCGTCTGGTTCATGCTGTGTCAGATTACCTGATACCCCAACGACCCGGTCCGTTCCTCCTTGACGTACCATGATGCATCGCCTGGTTCTTCTCGCCGGGATTGATCTGAATGGTATGGAACGAAGAGATCATATACCCGGGATCGAGGAAGAAATCATTCAATGCCAGCACCCGGGGCAAAATGGCGAATTTGTCAAAAGCTCTCGTCCTACCAGGGTTAGGCGTTGAGCAAAAACAGCTATGCGCAATGCCTCTGGCACCACCAACTCACTTATTCAACAGAGAATAAATCCTGTTGGTGTTGAATCCCTCAAAGGCATTCCGTCCCTTGAACGGCGCGCGGCCGCTCAGGCGGTCGATTTCTGCCTTTGCAGCCTCTGCTTCTTCCTTGGAGAAGCAGTTCTCGAGAACTACGTATCCATGCTTCAAGACATGCTCGATATTCGCGCGGTCAACGGGGTCTGACGGCAGGGGCTTTGTTTTGTAGTAATTCTCGTAAATCTCCATTTTGTCTCCAAATTATGTCTCAAGAGTCGCGGAATATCTCTCTCTTGAGCTGCTTGTAACTCAACCACTACTATGAGCGTGAAAAGTAATTACTTTGAACACATTGAACCGCAAACGGACCGCGCTCAAAGGGTAGCACTATTTTAGCATGAGAATCTGGGGTCCAAACTTTTTCCCCGCAAAGTTTCCATAGCTCGCAGATACGAATGGTGTCCCTCTAGCTGATTGAATAGACGTTCATCACTTGCTGCTTGGGCGCCTTTCCGGTGTCATCGTGGAGATCTCCGTTGCAGAGAAACAACCTCGGCTCACAAACAGCGAGCTGGTGGATGAGGGGATCCAGACACTTATCTTCTCCTCAACAACTGTTCCGTTCAAGATGCCCAAACAAGGTAGGTTGGCTTTAGGCTCTTCAGCTGTTCAGCGAAAAGTACTCGTATCTGTATGAGAGTCTGAGATAACGCAAGACTGTGCTTAATACGTAGTGTGGACCTGATCTTTACGGCATGAGTCTCACGCTAGTTAATGATAAGGAACCCCTCCCTCCCCACAGCTCTCCTGCTCATCGACAACCAGCGCGGCTTCGACGGCCGCGAAGACCTACTGGGGCCATCCGCCTTCAAACCCCCACTACAAAGAGAACATCACCACCCTGCTATCAGCATTCCGCGCCGCACGCAACTCGTCATCATCATCCCAACATCGCAATCTCGCAGTCTTCCACGTCGCGCACTCCTCCACTAACCCGCCCAGCCCACTGCACCCGTCCCATCCAGACGGTGGCATTGCAATCTACCCCTATGTTGAACCACTGGGTGACGAAGAGCCCGTGTTCTGGAAAAAAAAGTCAATTCCGCGTTCGTCGGGACGCGTCTGGGGCAGGAGACTCGCGCGCGCGGCGTGAAGCAGCTGCTTGTTGCGGTGCTGACGACGGACCACTGCGTGTCGACGTCGGTTCGGATCCCTGCGAATTTGGGTGTTGTAGGTGAAGATGGGAGGATCATCTTAGTCGAGGATTCATGTTCGACGTTCGCAAAGGGCCCGTATGATGCGGCGACAGTGCATGGGGTTTCGGTTGAGACCTTGCGGGGAGAGTTCGCGGAAATTTGGACGACGGCGGATGTCGTTGCTGAGTTGAAGCGGTTTGCTCGATGCCCTCTGCCTATGCAGCTAGATGAGGAACTCAGAACTGCCATCAACATATATATACGCAGTATCTCATTCACTACAGTAGAATATATATATAGTGTATATATACTCGACACGGGAAATAACTGTGTGGCGGAAAACATGGAGAAAGTACAGTAGAAGCAAATCATAGGTATACAACTTCACCAAAAAATCCAGCAGAAAACTGGGCAAAAAGTATCCTTGGAACGATTGCATCAAAGCGAGTCTTAAGAGTTCGAAAACGATAGACAACATCGAGCGAGCTCAATGACAGCGGAATAAGGAATATACATAGTTCAAAGTAATTCTGTCAGTGATGGGTGAATGTCACGATAGGAGCTTGCTAATCCCAATTGTCAATGTAGGCAGGCCGCCATTCCTGCCCGGGGTACGCAGTACTGGACATAACAATCTCCTCGCTAGAGTCATCAGACGTGGCAGGGAGCTCGACTGGTTCTGTTACTATCTCACGGACGTGCTGGCGCTGTTGTTCCGCCGGAGTATATTGTTCTTGGGTTGATTGGGCGGATGTGGTTGGAGCGATGTTGCCGCCAACCGGTGGCGTCGAAAGGGCCGGTGGAACATGTGATGCTGCGCCAGGCGCAGCAGGTGCAGGCACCGGCGTTGCTCCAAAGGGACTCCCGGGTAGTGGCGGTGGCGGCATATCTGCCGCTTTAGGGTTAACTGGAGAAGCAACACCTGATTCCGGCAGAGGATATTGAGATGCTGAAATAAGGGAGGTCGTTGATGGTGGTCCTGATTCCTCCCTTATCCTATCCTGAGAAGAGCCTTGCCCGTCGCTATCGCCCTTGGGCAACGACAAGGTCCAGGGCTTTTCCTGGTCGCCGACCCGGTCAACCTTCGGGGAAGAGGTGTAGAAGGTTCCTAGCGTGGACGCTGGGTCTGACGTGTTCTGTGTTGACATCTGACCCTCTTGGCGATCTGGAGGGTGCTGCAGGGGGCTTCGGGAGCGGAGGTGAAGGTCTATTGCGTGGCTGCGAGGTGAGGTCGCCGGCTGTCCTCGTTGGTCTTGCAGGGGGGGAAACGGAGAATACGTGCTGTTCGACCGGGTCGAACTCGAGGGCGTGGGTGTAGAGCTACCGGCAAAAGCAGGTGGAAAGCCGCTTATGACATCGCCAGCATCTCTTGACTGGTAACCCCACGGGCGAACCGGTCTCGGTGATTGAATTTGTTGATGCTGGGGAACAGGGGGTGGATGGCCCGCGGCGGGAGAAAATCGTTGGTGCTGGGGAACAGGGGGTGGATGGGTGACGATGGTAGGAAGTCGTTGATGCTGGGGAACAGGGGGTGGATGGCCCGCGGCAGGAGGAAGCTGTTCATGCTGATTCTGATTTTGGCTGGGCCGTTCAACAGGTCCCTCAGTGGACTTGCCAAGTAAACTCTAAAGAAATTGAGCTGTTAGCATCCAACGGAGCACAATTCAGAAGGGTTAGATCACAAGGCGTACGTTAAGTTTGCGGAACGTGCTTTTCCGTCCACTACCGTGTTCCGCAATATTGGTAGACCGTTTCAGAAATTTGTGCACAATGGTCTTTTTGGACTCGCCCGTCGAGAATGATGCCGCTCTGGAGCCCGGACTTGCACCCCAATCTATTGGAGTGGTAACGGCACGTTTATCAGCATCCTGATTCTGGGGATGTTGCGGCTTTTGCATGTCGGCCTTGAATGCCTGGAAACGGCTACCGAGACTGCCAATAGAAGAAGACGGGCTGTGATGACCGCGCTGAAGCCTTGATACCAGCCCAGCAAACGTAGACCCCGAGACTGTTTGCGGAGAGGGTTGTAGCGGCGACTGCGATGAGACTCGATACGCCGCTGGTTTTGGAGAGTGTTGCGTAGTTGATTGATTCTGCAGAGAACTTGATGGGGACGCTGGTGGCAAAGATGCGACAGAAGAGCGGTTGGAAGGATTCCTCTTATTCCACGCCGGACCGAAGGTCAACGGATGAGAGTTTGTGGCAGTCGGAATAGCAGGTCTTCCAGTAGGACTCTGCACCACAGGGCTAGATGGAACTGAAGAAGATGGGTTAGCTGGGGCGTTGGGATAGGTCCATGGTTCCTGAAGCGAGATCTGAGAGCGAACGTCCACAAGTGTGGGCCTTTGAGTCACACTCTGGGTTGTTAGATTCGCATATTCGGTGCCGTTCAATACCTGCGGTGGTGGCGGCGGCAATGGCTTTTCATTCTTCGACGGGTTGTCCGTAGCAGTCCTTAATCTGGGCCGTGCAGATGACGGCAGCCGAATGGACCCAAGTGAGAATTCACCAAAATCAACGAGTTTCTCAAAAGATGAGATAAAGCTATCATCGCGCCTCTGTTCTTCATCCGTACCGCCGGGAGCAACGGTTTCGGCACTATTCGATGCTTTTGGCGTTCGGTTCTCCTCCCCTTTGGAGCCCTTAAAGCTTGCGACGGTAAGGCGCTTTTCAGTGTCGTCCTCCTCGAAAGAAAAGCGCCGACTGTATCTCTGTGACTGCTCTGGTGATGTATGAGGATTTTCAGGCGCAGATTCAGCTGCGTGCGCTTGGGATACCGGCGACGATCTCTCCACTCTCATCGCATCAGGGTGGGTCGGTCGAGCGTCTATGGTCGTAGGTTTCCTTGATAGGCCGGTAGTTGAAATCGACACTGTACGGGCCGGAATGTCGCTATCCTGGCTGACCGCATCTGTACGGTTCGCTTGATCTAAGTCAACACCAAGAGTGGATATTGGGCTAACACATTGGGCTGCCTCAGGGCTGAGAAGCCCTGTCGATGCCTTGCCTCCTTCCTCGGCGTCTGAGGTTGTTGTTGTCACTTGCAACTCAATTTTTGGGACTATTGTTGGTGATGATGGGTTCACAACGTCATTGGTAGTCTGTACAGGATCCGATTTTGGTTTAGTTTCAACAATGGATCCGGCTGCATCGTGTGTGTCTTCATGGCTAGCAACTCCTTCGTTATCTGAAGGCATAGAACCCACGGTTGCAAGCTGGGATTGGGCACGATATTCGGGACTATCATTTTTAAGTGGTTCTGCCAGACTGAGACTGCTGTGCTTTGAAGTTGTCTCATGCTCAGATCCGTCAATCGTATCTGCAGCTTTCTCGTCCAGGCTGGTGGAAGAGGGAGATTGCGGCGCGACCTACAGACAAAATCTGGATCAGAACAAGAAGCAAACACATAGAGAAGAGTATGAATTAGTAGTAGTATATCCATGCCAATGTCCATGATCCGCCCAATTGCCAGCTACCACGTTCGATGCAAGAGAAGATAAGTTATGCAAGGCCCAAAAAATGCATAAACGGACGAGGAGAAAATGTGAATCGTGCTAAGGAGACAAGCAGCACCCTTTGCAGGTAAAAAGGTGTACTTGCCGCTCCACTGATCCCGCAGGCTAGAAGAAACTAATGATCTACCTTGTCTCCAGTTCCACTATGTCGAAACTTGCTTCGGCCCTTTGCCAAGAGACCCTTGGCGGCGTCTCCTGCTTTACCGCTTAAAACCCCCGCACTGTGAAGTAAGTCCTTGCCTTTGGTCTGTACATGCTGTCCGTTTATGACTCTGCCCAGGTTGATCGATCCATGCCTTCTGTGACTAGATGGGCTTGAACTATCGTGGTGCGGAAGGGAAATACCTCCGAGCGATGAAAGTCTCGAGAACTTGGACCGAGATGGCAAAGTTTTGTGAGATATGTTAGTGTCTGCGGGTAGTTTGCCATTTAAGGCAATGAGCTCAGCGTGTTCGGCGGAAAGTGCCATTTGCTGGATCCAGTTTTGAAGGCCTGTATCCGCGCCAGCAAACTTATCCCTCGTGCTAACCAATGCCTCGATTCTTTTGCCATAGTCTTTGATTGCCATAATTTCGCGAAATCCAGTGAATTTCAATTCTTGCGTCGTCGGTCGGTATTGAGAGACGGCATCGGTCGTGGTTGTTTCAGGTTCCTTGAGCGACTCTATGGGCTCGGCGTGAATTGGATCTATGTCTCGAGGGGCAACAGGTTCCACTGCCGAAATGTTGGGCATGCTCGGTTGAGAGTCCCCAGAGGTATTGTTCATTTCATGTTGAACGTCAGGCAACGTTTTCTCACTCAAACTAAGAGGAGGTTGGGGGTAAACGGACGAGGCCGTCAATGGGGCCTGAGTTTGAGGGGCTGCACTTTGCTCTTCCAGAAGAGATTCCACCGGTTTAAGGGGTTCACATTCAGTCTGGGTAGGCTGAGGTTGCGATTCAGTCGTCCCTTCATCGGAATCTGCCTCCCAAGAGAATTTTCTTCTCAGTTGCGGCTGGCTTGGGTGTGCACTTTGGTGTGATGGTGAGGGAGACTCGAGTTTTTGGGCCAAGGCTGGAGTTTCATTTCCCAGACGCTCGGGGGTTTGATAGGCAGACGGTCCTGGTGAACCACTTGGGGTGAGAGATCGTATGATCTCATCTTCTAACCGATCATTCACAGAGTGTGGTGAGGCCGTATATGAGACCGTTGGTGAGTCCTGCTCAAGATTAACGGAAGGTATTACTCCTTCAGTGTTCATTGTTAGGCCTGCCTGGCCTAGCCGTGGTGTCATGTTCAGCACAGGCACAGCAAGGGGTTCCGGCGTGATACCAGGTGGGGTCGACCTCTCAATGGGCGGAGACTGTGTCCTAACATCGACTGTAATATCTCCCGAATTGCCCTCTTTAGACAACGAATCTGATTTGCCGAATTGGGCGCCAGCTTGTTCATGCTCATTCACGGAGACAGCCGGCTCAGATTTGGGTGATATGTCTCTATGTGGTGTTGAAAGAGGTTCTGGTTTCTCCTCAGCTGGAGTCTGGTCAGCGACCAGAGCAATATCCGACTTGACTCTGCGGAGATTGGCAGAGAGCACGGGCTTCTGAGCTGGGCTATCTTTAGAGCTGGGAGGTGTCATACTGCGACGGTATCCAGGCTGGAAACCGGGGGGCACAGAGTCCCTTTTTTCCGAGGGCTCTTCCTCGATGGTGGGAGTTGTATCGACGGCGGAACGTTTATTTTGGCTAGTTGGCATTGTACCGGACTTAATTATCGGGCTAATCGTGGAGCTTGTATCGGTCCTGACGAGGCTATCAGGGGTCTCTGCATCAAAAGCCTGCTGAACCACAGAACGGAAGCCAAGGGAAGTCTCGCGATAAAGCCCTGTTTCCGATGCGGATACTTCTGTTCCTTCCTCGGGAGTTGTGGATTTGGCGATAGTGTCAGTCTGGCGAGGTCCATCTCCGACGACATCCAGTCCAAAGCCGGAAGAGATAGACCCTAATTCCGGTACATGGAGTTGATGGGATTGTTGGCTGGCCTCATGTCGTGGAGTTGACACGTCCTCTTCACCAGAGACAGAATGCAGGTACACTGGACTGGTGCTGGTCGTGACAGGTGCGCTATGATCGGGTTGGCTGAGGTGGCGAGCTTCAGCCCCTGGACGCAACGCTGGCGGCGTTCCCCTCGCAGCGTCCTGTGTTGGCTGACTCAATCTTGAGGAGTTTAGAACCGGCTCCGTGGGCTGCTGCTGGCGCTCCCTCTCTTTCTCCTCAGCCATGCGCTTGTAAATGTCCGCCGGTCGGACGAAGGGGAGGGGTTTCTCTGATTCAGTCTTCGTCTGCTGAACCGCGTCGGGAGATGCAGTTCTGGACAAGGGATTCCGCAACGACGGCGGTTGAGGAGCCAAGGTTTGTTCCTCGGCCTCATCGTTCTCACTGCTGCCCCAGTCTTCACCGTCGTAGGAGTATTTCTTCGCGTTCACCCATCGTTTAGTCTTGTTTCGGTTCACATTAGTTTTAAACGAGAGCGTCTGTCCGGTATGCGGTGCAGAGAGGGGGCTTGACGTATTCGATCGATCCCTATTTCTCTCATCAGTACTTTTCAATCCTCATAACGGCACAGATGCCGAGGAAACTTACGGTGATAGATAGGATGACTGATAACCGGACATGGCGGAGTAAAGGACAGAGAAATAAGAGCAGTTAGAGGAAGGAGTCAAGATAAGTTCTCTCTGTACTTCAAAGAACGGTATCTTTCATTATCGTTATTCTGGCCCTGATTCTCTGATTCGAGGTGGAAAGTTGGAAGAAACGAGTGGTTTCAGTTGCCGCTGTGGAATGGTACGTCACTGGCAAGTAGTATCTTCGACAGATGTCAGACGCACAGAACACTTAGCGCCAGGAAAGTCTCCAACCAATAGACAAATGTGTCCGACAATGGAGTTCAGCTCAGAACAAGAAGAGGGTCAATATCTGCTCTCTCTCCTTCAACCTGGTGGATGTGTCTGTCTCCTGAACTGCCCAACAGCGGCTGATTGATTTGGAGCCAACATCACATCCGCGGTAGGATCACCGCTAAACTTAAACAGGAAAGGGATCAACCTAAGTAATGTGACGACGGCTAGGCACTCACGTGGCTCGCAACGACCGATAAGACAGACGAGACCCTTGGCGAGACAAACTGGAAGCTTACCGGGCTTGAGCAGGAAGAGAAAACCCCCGTCGCATACCCCATAGCACAGTGAACCTGCAGTGGAATCGCTGTGTGGCAGATCCAAAACTCGAAGTCGCTCCGCATTCGCACGAACGAGGCTTTGTTCCACCAAGCAGTATCGAACCGAAACGTGGCGATCCCGACTCAGCCCCTTAGATTCCCTGGATCAGAAACTCTGAGCGACTGCGCATTGCGGATATGGCAATCTAGCATGCCGTTCGCCTCAGTTGCTTAGAAAATTTCTATCTTTTCCTCCGCTTTTGACGATACGGTATCTCAACCCTCCTATCCGCATCCACTCATCGTCCAACGTCCTTCGCCCCTACCACAATGAGTCCCGCCGTTTCGGTTCAAGACCGGACGACAGAATTCCGGTCCATTCTTGTACAGGCTCAGAAGCGACTCGCCTCGTCCAAGGCAGGCCCGCAACGACAGGCGTTCTTACAAGATGTGCAGAAAGCCACCAATGGTTCAACGGGAACGAAACATCCCCGCTCGGAATTTGCGCGTCGTGCTGCTGAGATCGGACGGGGAATCACGGCGACAACGGGAAAACTGCAACGGTTGGCACAGCGTAGGTTGATGACTGACTTGGTTTCCGCTCGGGCCGTTGGTGCTAACAGGATGTTATGCAGTGGCCAAGCGCAAGTCGCTGTTCGATGACCGGCCGGTAGAAATCTCAGAACTGACGTACGTGATCAAACAAGACCTGGCGTCCTTAAATCAGCAGATTGCATCGCTGCAGGCCTTTACCCTCGCTCAGCATCCAAAATCATCACGAAGCAAGACAGATCAGGAAGGAGAACATAACGATAATGCAAGTCATGACTTTAGTAGTATTCAAAAAAAAATATGCTCGGTTGCTGACTGCAGACATAGGTTGTGGTTATGTTACAAGGCAAACTGGCAGACGTGGGCGCGAATTTCAAAGAAGTCCTGGAAGTGCGGACAAAGAACATCCAAGCCTCGCGATCGCGAACGGAAAATTTTGTTTCCTCCGTGTCCTCGCGATCACAAACCGCTCTCGACTTTCAACGCTCCGACTCTCCGCTTTACAACCCTTCCCGCAGCAAAACTCCTCAACCGGGCTTTCAGTCTAATTCCTCAGACTTACTTACGCTCGACCCCGCAACCTCCACGTCTCCATTTGGCCGATCCAGCTTCCAGTCCGACAGACAACTTTTGATGATGGAAGAGGCTCAGCCTGCGTCCAACACGTATATCCAAGCTCGTGGCGAGGCTATTGAAGCCATCGAGCGGACGATCAATGAGCTGGGTGGTATATTTGGGCAATTGGCCGCAATGGTGAGCGAGCAGTCGGAGATGATTCAGCGGATCGATGCGAACACAGAAGACGTGGTGGAAAACGTCCAGGGGGCGCATCGGGAGCTGCTTAAGTACTGGTCGCGAGTGTCGGGGAACAGGTGGTTGATCGCGAAGATGTTTGGCATCCTCATGGTATGTCCTGTCCATTCCCTACACCCTGGAAACAACATGCACAGTTAACTAAGGCGTTCCCCAGATTTTCTTCCTGCTTTGGGTGTTGATATCCGGGTAACGATCTCTTAGCGTCATGTACATGATCTTTCTCTTTCTCACTTCTGTTGACTGTGGATTGTCCTTCACTCTGCATCCAGCCGCTGCCATAGAGGTGGCACGAGTTTCTTTTTATTTTCTTTGCCTTTTTGCTTCCCTTTTTGGCGTTCTTGTCATTGTCTATCGCTGCTTTGGTCAAGCTATAGACGGTCGTCATCCTCGACAGGATTTTCTTTTTTTTTTTTCCTTCCGTTTTCGCTTTGTTTTTTACTTGACTCCCTTCGTCCGAAATGCTTTCTCCTACCTTTTCTTTTATTTTTCTTTGTTTTCCCATTTCTGTCGACAGACCTTTTTGTACGCAGGGCTAGACCCGGACTAATTATCCTTATTAAATAATGTCTATCTACCCTTTTACTGCTTCAAAAATCCAACTTGCATTTTTACATGTTCAGGGAGGATCATCGTTGATTTTTGTAATCTACTGTGTTGCATGCTGTACGGGGTGTGATGCACATCCAGGGGTTACTGGCAAGATTGCCGGCGACCCATTTTCCATGGGACGCGCAATTTCAGCGAGCGCTTGAGCTCGAATGGAACTTACGATTTAGTTCCTTGCGAGGCAACAGAACCTGGCATTTCCAAAACCTTCGAGACTGAGACTTGGTGCAACGCCATGATTCGGGAACTCTCAAGCTCAGAATTATACAAGTTCCTGGTTCAATGGCTGTCAGAAGTATTCCTCCGGGGACACTCCCTGTCGCTCCGCGTTCGACGGCTGTCATGGTAAGTTCGTCAACGTAACTTACCACGGTGATGTTGGAAAATGGAAGGCGATGGCGCTAAGCCCCTGCGGACGCGGTTGGCGGGGAGCGTCAACTTAATTCCCCGCACTAGACCTGCCCTGGGACTAGCGGGCTGTCGTCCACGGCTTGGCAGGCTTGGCGTCCGTTTCGGTTGCGGTCGACCGTCCCGTCATTGTCCAACCCCCATCCTGATCTCGTCTCGCCCACCCCCCGTCTCCCTCAGCCTATTTTATCAGTGGTGCAGCGCCAACCTCACCTTTCGTCGTTCGCTACCTCACTCTCGCTATCCGTCGCTCTCTCTTTGAGCGTTGACCGTTGACCTTGCCACGGTCAAAGCGCCTGTTTTGGTCGTTTCCTTGTCCTAGTTTGGGCTCCGTCTGCCTCCTCTCTGACCCCTTTTACTGCTTGGCGAAGCGCGAGAGCCTCCCGCAGACGTTCCCCTCGCGCGCTTCCTGCAATCACTCCTCGTCCTCATCCAATGCTCTGAGTATACCTCACTTGTGGCTCGAACGTCTCAGTGGTCAAGCAAGAAGTGTATCTCTCCATGACCCGTCAATTGCTGCTCACGCCGTCGTCTTCCCTCGTCGCCAGGCACGACCGCCTTAGCGTCTGACCCTGTGCAAACAGTCAGTCACCTCGCGCAATTGACGGTACCGAGAACCGACCTCCATCGACGGAGGGACTGTCGCAATGTTACTTAAGCCAGCAACCCCCTTGACCACGATCCTCCTTGTCGCCTTCGCTTTCCTCCTCCTCTCCGTACTCTCCACACCCATCGTCAAGGCCATCCCACTCGCCAAAGTAGGTGACATCTCCTTTGGGGTCTTGGGCTACTGCTCCAAATCACAATGCAGCGAGTTTCGTGTTGGATACGACTTCGGTACGTCCCATCCTCATTGTTTTGAGCCCTGCTGGTCCCATGACATACATATGTAGATCTCCACTAACTCGTGTTTCAGACGGCGAACTGAGAGATGCAGGCCAACACAGCCAGTTTAACCTCCCGACAAACATCCGGGCGTCACTCTCCTCGCTCCTGATCGTCCATCCGGTCGCCGCATTCCTCACCCTTGTTTGCTTACTCCTTGCTGCTGCCGCTCATCTACACTCCCCCTCTCACTCTCCTCGATACCTTCTGGGCCTCCTTATTCTCCTGCTCCCAACGCTTCTCGTCTCCATGTTGGCATTTTTAGTAGATATTCTGCTTTTTGTTCCTCATCTACAATGGGGTGGATGGATCGTATTGGCCGCCACCATTTTGCTGACCGTCGCGGGTGTCATGACTTGCGCCATGCGCAGGACCCTTGTCAGTCGCAAGGCCAGAAAGCGGCGTATTGCTGAAAACGCTGAAATGAGCGGTGAAAACTACTATAACCGCCAAAACACGATCAAGCTAGACCCCACGCCCGTAGTTACCACAACAGTTTCCACTTCCGCACCCACAGCAGACAGCCTGCCGACGTTCGCGACCTTCCCGTCTCGCTCTTGTTCTCCTGACAATGATGAGCGTCCCCTGACTTCGCAGAGCCCGCCTCCCCCCGGGTTTGTTCCCGAGAGTACAACGACTTTCTACACTTCTCCGAGTGAAAGTGAACCATATGGACCCCCTGGGCCTATGCCGGGCGAAAGGCCATACGGTCGTGATGTGCCGCCTCCTGGTCCCCCTGGACCCCCCTATGGGACGCCGCCTCCTATGCGTGGCGGATACGTGGGCCCCCGACGTGGTCGAGGCCCAGGATATAGCCCACCACGAGGGAGAGGAGGTTTCCCCATGAGAGGCCGTGGAGGATACCCAGGTGGTCCAAGAGGAGGTCCCCCTCCTCATGGATACAGCGGTAGGGGCGGCCCACCAAGGGGGGCGATGATGGGTCGTGGACGATCTCCCACTTCAGGTTACCCCCCGCACAACCCAGACATGGGTCCAAGCATAGACTCAGATACCTATGGCGCCTACGGTTATGGTCCACGGGGGCCATCTCCCAGAATGCGTGGTCCATCTCCAGTTGGGGTCGTTCCAGGGCAAGACATTGAACTGGAGACGTCACCAATGAACACATACCCGGGTCGTCAGCCTAGCCCTGGCATCCTTCCTGTCCAAAGTCCCACCAGCCTCTACAGCCATGAGTACGGTTGATCCATCCTTCTTTCCTCATTCTATGCACTAATAGCAGTTGTTAGTACGTATACTTCTCCGAGAAGTCAGTGGAACAACGAGCCTACTCTACCTGTCGTTGACCCCGTGCCACCTTCGCGAAGCCCTGTCAGCCACGTCCCTCAGCCTGGCGCAGGACAAGGCTATTACGAGGACGTGGACCCAAGGTTCGCAGAATCCACAGCTGCCCCCTTATCAAGCGATAGTCTGCCATCTACTCTTACCCCAGGCGGCCAGCATGGTGAGCCCGAACCAAGAACCTCTTTTGATGACCTGCCTGATGGCGCTCGCTCACCCGCTTCCTCGGAAACTAGCAGCCACTTCACATCCGTCTCGCAGCGCGGGATAAACCCCCGGTGGCGTCCATCAGAGTCGGAACATGTGCAAGCGAAAAGGCGGCAGCAGGAAAGACAGGACCTGGTGCTCGCGAGCAACCCAGACTTTGAGCTACCAGTGGGGAGGGGCCGTAAGGGTTCTGGACCACCGCCTAGACGAAGACCGACGATGCCATCACTACCTATGATACCCGCTACACCAACTCCGCCTCCGCTGAGTCCAGGCGGAAGGTATCCCCCACTTTAACCTGCATATGAATAGCTCATATCCCTCGTGTAATTTTTCTCTGTGTGCTTTTGTTTTCTGGCTATGTGTAACGTCATCTGTTGCACAGTGCCCTTGATCTTACCAAGTTTTCCGTCTTTCTTTTCTTTCTTTTCTCTCGGCCCCATTCACCATGCTCCCTGCCGGTTGTTTTTTGTTTGTCAGTCCTTCTTGCTCCTCCTGTCTTTCCTGTCTTTACGCACTGGCTATTTTGCTTTGATATTTCTTTTCTTGTTCTCTCCCCTGAATTTCTTAGTCAGGTTTTATGGACTTACACTGGCGTTTGAGGAGGAACTGGATATGCGTGGGAATACACGGATGATAAATCGGGTCTTTTGAGCTTCCTATCAAACAGCAGCTAATGAAGCTAGCCTTGCTTGAATGGGAAAACGGCAGATTAGTCTGGTTCTATGTTCTTCTCTGTCCAACCATCCCGTCCTTTTTTCATTGCGTCTTGGTTTTACAAGGCTTGTTGAGCTGTACTATTATGTCATGCTCCCTTTACTCTTTTCTTGCGCACTTGCTGGGGACGAGTTCTTGGGATTGCAGCTTTGTTTTCATCTATGCACTTATTTGCGTTTGTATATATAACCGTTAATGCGATGAGGTCGTGGTTGTTAATACTCCCAAATGGAATATGACCTAGTCTCTGAGCAAACATTGTTGTACACTACAGTCCTTTGAACGAGATGTTTATCATACCTACATGTACGCAGTATATCTTGTCTTTTCCCTGCATGACCAGACTGTATTGTGTCCAGCTTTGACTTTTAGAAGAACATGCACAGCTCCTAAGTATGGCCCTTCTCGTTCAGAGGATACGTCCGGTTGCTAATTCTGTAGGGATTCTTGTTTGAGCTGGACTTGCTTACTTCTCTCTACGTCTAGTTAGTTGATTCCTTCAATGACAAAAAAAAAAAAAACAACTCGGATCAAGTTCAATGGAATAGAAGAACACTTCTAGGTACTACTATCCATTTCAACCAGACACTACTGGTGTACCCAACATACGTAATTTCCTCAAGTCATCCCTGATAATCTGAAGCCATATGCCCAGATATAAGACTGCTTCAGTGCTGCACTAGGCCTAGGTAGAGGGTAGAGGTAAACAAATCTGTTGTTTTTGTTCCTTTCTTTTTCCTTCTGCCCAGTCTGTTTCTCATTCCTGTTTATCAGGAGACTATTCCCTTCACGCATAACAACCACCTTTTTATTATCTTGTTCCTGACTATCCTTACTACTACAATCTTCCTTTGAATCTATCCAGTCCATCCTTTCTCATGTATTTCGAGACCACGCCAATATGACGCCAGCAAACACAGTCCGCCTGTTGGATTTCCTCAATCATCTCAACCTGGTTGATCGCAGCGATGGCAACGCTGAGGAAGGAAATGTGACTGGTCTCCCTTTCGAACAACTACGAACCGCCCCGTTGTTCTCGTCGCAACTTCTGGCGACACTCGAAAGCTCTGGAGCGTCCGCCGAGCATGGAGTCACTGCTTCTGAGCTTCTGCCCCAATATGGCCTCATGGGCCTTTGCCTCGAAACCTATGGTGATGACAGCGCCCAAGACAGCGACTTTGACTGCCACCAGTCAAATAACGCGAGCGGTAGACTCGTTTATTCGAACACCAACGCACCCTGGTCCACGTTTATTTGTGGGAGCCAGGGAAGTGGGAAAAGTCACACTCTCTCCTGCATGCTCGAGAATTCGCTGTTGGTGCCTTCATCAACGGGCAGAATCACTGCACCATTGACCGCATTGGTCCTCCACTATGATAAGTTCACGGGGATTGAAAGCAGTCAAGTATGCGAGGCTGCCTATCTCTGCTCCTCGGGCATCCCTGTCCGAGTTCTCGTTTCGCCCAGCAACTTGACTCATATGAAGAAGCTCTATGAGAATCTTCCTGGCTTGCCAGAGGGGTGCAAGAGGCCTGAGGTCATCCCGCTGAAATTTGTGGAAAAGCACCTCAACATTGGAATGATGAAGTCGCTGATGGCTGTTGGCTCAGAGGGGAGCACCCCACTATACATGGAGGTTTGTAGTCTTCGTACAATTGATTTTCCACCATTATCCTAACCCATGCAGGTTGTAACAAAAATCCTTCGTGAGATGGCTGAAGACGACCAGCCGTTCGACTTTGTTGATTTCAAGAAGCGACTCGGCTCTGAGCGCTGGCTTAACGGACAAGCCAGCCCACTTGAGATGCGTCTTCGTCTGCTCGAATCGTTCTTGGTTATAGACAAGGCCGAGCTGCAAGGGCAGTCGCTTCAGAAACCCAAGAAAAGGAAAAAGAAAGGGGGCAAGACCAAGCAGACGCATGATGGTTTGCCAAAGGCAGTAAAGTCGGGATCCGAGGTTTGGGACTTCCTCAAGGGTTCGCTTACCATCGTCGATCTTAGCTGTCCCTTTGTGGACGAGAATGATGCCTGTGCTCTTTTTAACATCTGCATCAGCATCTTTCTGGAGGGCAGAAAGAAGGCGGGTCGCATCTGCCCTGAAGACCCGTGCTTTCCACATCGCCCATTCAATTACTACCGTGAACATACAGTA
>FQSS02000669.1:30020-52109 GCA_900128795.2 Malbranchea cinnamomea
AAATCGCTCCATGTCGCTAGCAGTTAGCTCACATCTTCATAGTTCCTAACCACCAGAAGCCGCGAAGCGGCAAATCTCACCGAGACCATGTTGTCGCTTATTCGGCAGCAGCGCCACTTGGCGACTCGGGTCATCATCGCGACACAAGAGCCGACTCTGTCACCAAGTCTGCTTGATTTGTGCAATGTCACAATTGTCCACCGTTTCATGTCCCCAGCGTGGTTTAAGATGTTGCGTAATCATCTTGCCGGGGCCATTGTTGGTCAGTTTGACACTAAAGACTCTGATTGTGAGGCCAATCTTTTTTCCCGTATTGTGCGCTTGAAGACCGGAGAGTGTCTTGTATTCTGCCCCAGCGCAATTTTATGCGTCGAGACATCCATGGAAACTCCTTCGAGCACCTCCACGGATGACTTAAACGGCGTTGCTTTGGTTAAAGTCAGCAATATGCACCCGCGGGAGCTTGGGCCGCGCTATTTTCGGATGAAAATTCGCAAACGTGTCACTGTGGACGGAGGCCGTAGTATCCTTGCTCAGTGAAGCTATGGAGACT
Organism: Malbranchea cinnamomea; assembly: GCA_900128795.2. NCBI lineage: Eukaryota > Fungi > Ascomycota > Eurotiomycetes > Onygenales > Malbrancheaceae > Malbranchea > Malbranchea cinnamomea. The sequence goes on from FQSS02000669.1 coordinate 30,574, forward strand.
TTGACCAGCAGTGAGTGGCGGACTGGACTTCTGATTATCTTGTTTGTCCTCCGGGGGCAATCTCATAGCGGCCGGCTGGGAAAGGTTTAGCTGTTTTTGACCATAATCAAGTATGTTTAACAAAGTAGTAGCCCTCGACATCAACCCGCACCAGGCCACTAAAAAGTCAATAATGGTTTAACTTGAGCCTTTTGTGACGATGCCACCTATCATTCCAATCTGGAATGAATTCATGCTAGTCAAAGTCACCCCTTGTCTGAGGTAATGCCAATCATCAACACCCGCCAAGAATGTTCGTGCTGTGAGCCTTAGTTGGCCCAATAGTTGGAGATTCAAAGGTATTGAATTTATCGATTTTGACTGCTTCCCTTGAGGCATTGCTCATCACCCTGTTGGGGCATTTCAAGTAACAAGCGTTTCCTGCTTGAGCACAGGCGTGGGTGATTCTTTACACCGTTCCCAGAGTAGCCAAGAGAGCCCGATAGTTATATTCACCCTTTAAGTAACTAGTAGTCGTATCCTGAAGGGATCTGTATTGATAAGTTAGTACTACTATTGATGTAGTTACTCTGCGTGTATCAAGAAAATAGTGGGCCTGGACTAGACATTGGTCGGGTCCGGGTCGAGCCGGGTTTTTAAGGTCTAGTAGACTCGACCCGCCGGGTCGGGTCCAGTAATCACAGGGCCCGGACTCGTCCCGGGCTCGACCCGGGAACCGGCCGAGTCCAACCCGAGTCTCCCTTCACGTGACTTTCTTAACCTTAAATGGTGAAGGCTCGGCCCGGAATAGCTTGGGGCGCACACTTGGCGCGCACACCATTTTACTGTGGCATTCTGGGTTATTTGGAGTTGAGAGAATTGGAACGTGCAAGGAAATTCGTCAGCCAATGCTACGTCTTTTGGAATTATCTACCTTAGGATGTTGAAGATGGAAGTGATGTGCTTGTGGAGGAGAATTCTGGGATTGGAAAAGCTGTTCACGTGATAAAAATGGACCATAGTTATTCCGTACCTTTCATGAATTCCCTCCTTTCGCCTTGGGAGACGATGCTACGATCCTACTAAGACTCGTTATATACTTGACATTAAGCTGACGTACTACTACTATTACTACTACTGCTACTCGTTGATCGTAGTAGAGTAGAAGTAGTAGGACGTATAAAACACTACTATCATGTCGATCATCATGAGCATGGGGTACAGACGTGATGGCTGCTGCCTTCCGCTCACACCGTGCCGAAGCATCACGGATATAATAGTTTACTTCCCCTGCCCTTCGAGTCTTCATTCTCCAAGCACTCATGCTTACGAGCAACTGTACCCATAGAGCTGGAATGCGCTCGAGGCTACTGAGGCTTTCAGACATTGCTGTCGGATCTTGGTAGAGCACTGCTCCGGTGCCCTGGGAGACCAAAGTGATCCAAATCCTACGCGAGCAGCTCATGACCAGCTAGTTAATTGGGCTATGGTCCCTGATTGTTACTAGTATCCGGCTGAGGACCAGGCTGGAGAACGCTGTGGAGATGATGAGTTGATCAGTTTAAGCTCGATCAAGAACTCCCTGTTCCCTTCACCTTTGACCTGATGCGAAACTACACTTTTCACAACAAACACACCGCTGGGATGGAAAAGTGGATGTGGCGGTGGATACTAACTCGTTAACTCGACCCCGGGGACCGACTGGTATTCCCTTGGTTCATCTCCATGAATTGCTATCCACAATCAAGAGCGCGGAATATGAAACTCAACCACTGGTGGCCTGCTGCGATACACGCTCTTGTAGGTTCCTTTCTTCTTTGCACCCAGTGATGGGAGGCTAACTGTTCCGATAATCTTACAGAAATTGGCTCCCCCCAAAGCTTCAATATGCTGGCCTGCTGATTCTTCCACCCTTTGCTCGGTGGCATCAACTCAAGATGTAGAATCACGACGAGGTCCACGAGAATGATATTTGAGCCTCATGTAGAAGATTTTGGGGCTTGGGTTAAGGAATCCAATTAGATCCATCGACAGATCTTTATGGTACGGGTGAAGAGTCTGAAATCACAACCATGATTTTCTCGACTTTGACAAAGCACTAATATTCAATGCATTGGCCTTTGGCCAGCAGCTCAACTAGTCTCCCCTTGTCTCACACTGGTGCGTCGATGTTTTCGCTGCTACTTATCATGGCACAGTAGCTACCGTATCCCATCAATCAGTCCCCGCACCATGAGAAGGTTTCGGGCTCTCTACATCACCTTGATCTGGGCTTCGCATAGGACAATAACGGCAAACTTCATAGGAAAAGAAGAATCGCTGACGGCAATGACCCAAAACTGCTGCCAATGCTCGAAGGATAGAATGGGTGTCTTACGCGGTCAAGGACATTGCGATTTACTCTTGCTAGGCATGCTAACGACAACATTTGCTTGCCTTTCACAAAGCTTCGGACTGTAAAAGTCCAGAAAATGGCGCTTTTCCCTCATAATAGTACGTACTTTGCGAGTGATGATTATGCCTACAATTATTTCCCTCACAGGCTCGTGTCGTACTCAAATTCCCAATAGATACTTGTTAAAGAAGTCGAGCAGAATTCCATTTTCCAATCGGTCTCTCAAACACCGAAAGCTCGAACACCGTACGGTCGCGTCGGTATGGGCGTTTCTTTGACGAGGCACAAAGAGAAGGGAGAGAGGCTCCTCCATACTTTCCTGAGCAGAAGCTTTACAATACAAGGATGAAGTCAAAGGCTCTCGCAAAAGGAGGGAATTGTCAATGGAGAAGACGTGGAGGAATTTGGCCACCAATGACAAAAGTGGATTGAATCCTTGCAAATCCCGATGTTCTCGGTTTTTTCGGCCTGAATGTCTTAAGCCTAGTCATACAGTGGTGAGTTTTGCTTATGTTCTACTTCCACACAAATCTCTGTGGCATTTCTCGACCTATCAATCATGATTATGCACTTCTTCGAGGCAGTCGCGCTTAACTTTCTGACCCAATGTCAAGTCCAGAAGCAAACAGTCAAAACTTTTTGCTTTATATATTGTCTCCTGCTACGCAAACTTTCGGCGTCTGGGACCATCAGGTAATGTTTGTCGTGGTGTTCAACTTCTTGGTGCATTGCCTACTACCTAGTAGTAGTCAATATCCTTTGTGCAGTCACCACCTCATCCGTCAACTCCCTTGGAATTCACTAGGGTTTAACAGTCTTCCATGTCCCATAGTTCGGTCTCCTCTACCTCCTCTATTGGGTCTACTCAATATGGCTTATTAGTGGCCTACTATTGCGCGGACGTCTGCATGGCTCCCATAAACGCCTCACTTGCCTTGAAGTACTTTCACTCCCTAGTACGGAAACACATGGAAAATCACCAAATTGATACAGAAGGGAACACAGTGAAGGTGGTTGCCAATCCCAGCATCCTTGAACAGCGTTCCATGTCGTTGCTTCCCACGTTTGTTATGAAGACTCGCCCTCCGCATCATAGCACCTCATCAACTTGGACTCAGGGGCGTGAATCAAAAACAGGAGCCCTGCAAATCCGCAGGAGCTTGACGTCAAATCAGGCACTTCTGATAGGTATTCTTTCTCCTATTGCAGCCGTGTTGCTATTTATTATAATGATCTGGTGGTGGCTCAGACGTCGTTATTATCGCAAAAAGAGAGAAGCGGAAAAGCGCGCAGCTCCAAAGCGAACGTCGCAACAACATGCTGTGAGCCCTCTGGGGAGTGCTGGAAATTCCACAACGCGTCAACCACAGAAAAAGAGTGCTTTACGACCGGGAAATGCACAGGAAGATAAATCATCAGTGCGCCTACCGTCTATCCCACCCCGCGGCTCTTTAAATATAGATTTGGAGACATTTGCCTCACAATCTCCTCGAATACAGCCGGCGCGTCCTGGAGATTCGCTCCGTGAATATCACGGTCATCGCAGCAGGGGCTGTCCACGCCTACATCCTTCACGTAGAGGCCCAGCAGAACATTCCCGATATGCTAGACTTTGTCAACCAACACACCATTCCAGCTCTGGGGCTAAGCTGTCACGGATGTCAGTACTGACGGATAAAACGGGATCAAGATGCCCAACCGCTATTCTGAATCCTTCTCCAGCTCCTTCATTTGGCTCACTTGACCTGAAATCGTTTGGTTTCGATGAGCGCGAGGAAGATAAAACGCCGGAAGTTCCACAAGACATTTCTCGCACCACACCAGAACAGCCTGTCCGGGCAGACTCATCTACTATTTCGAGAATTCCAGTGTCTCCATACCCGGCCGACGCTGAGAGTTACGGGACGGAGGACTACACAGACGTGACAAGGGATGATCCAGATGACCGTGAGGGGATCTCACGTACCCCCAACCTCATTCCAGAACCCTTGAATGTTCGCAAAGTGGACCCTCTTCGGTCCAAGCAAGGGCCCCAACAGTATCAGGAAACTTCGCACGTTGAACTACCCCGTCACTGGACCGAAAGCACCGTAAAAGTGCCCAGGTGCTCAAGGAGCTACGGACATATATACAAGGTAGACAATTCACAGGATCGACGCTGCTCGTCCACGAGCACCATTTGATTTTCCAGAGGTGCAAAGAGTCACAGCCACTTATTCCAAGAAGGCAATATCCGTGAATCTAGTTCTCTCCCGCGTTGTAATCCTTTAGCCCTTGCAGAAGAAGTAGGGCTAGAAGATATATCACTTTCCCAACAACTACATCCCAGTTCGCACAACATGCCCACAAGCCATTCATCACCAAACGTTGAAGCGCGACCAACAAGCCCTCCACACGCTCCGACCAGCTATACATCGCCTAATGTTCAAGAACAACCGCCACTTTCTCTAATCGCATCCATCCCCGTGCTGATGCGTACACCACGTCCGTCCTCTGAGCAAGATGGAGACCATCAGCATGAGCTGGAGAAACGGCGACAGCGCTCCAACCGCGGCGGGATCGACGGGGCTGACATCCAGCGCTGGCGACGGCAAGTGGAGGCAGAAATCGATCGTGGGCAGACTCATTCAAACAGAGGTAGCTATGACACTGTTGTTGGACAGGCGCATACGCGTGACGATGAGCTCCCTTCTCAGCCCTCACATACGAATACGCGTACACAAAGGACCGGCATCGCCGGAGATGACCATGACCACAGAGACGCTCCGCAGCGCCACATTCATTATGGCCCGCCGCGCGAGGTACATTTTGGTCAATCCCAGTGTGATCTTGCTGTCAGAATATAGTTAGCCAACATACCACGCACACTGGCTGGAATACGAGTCAAATGCTTAGCTGGGCGCAGCAGTTTTTCTGATCTCGAGGCTGAGCCCGATTTCTACTGCACACGCGCGCACACACGCGAGTTCTTTAACTATCCAGATCTTAGTTCGATTTTGATGAAGACAGAGCTGGTGTCTACTGTACATAGTACTATTTAGTACTGGTATTATATATAGGGTAGCCTCAATTGTCAATCAAGGGATCACTTTGCAGAAAGCGAAAAGAAATTGACTCTGAATTAACATAACTTCTACCTGAACAATGATGCAACAACTTCAGGCCTTACACGCCGTTTTTCAAGTGTGAGAAGAAGGGTCATGATTCACTTCCTGAAGTTCCTTGCATCTTCCCGACTTTGTTGAGACGATGGCTTTATTGTGCTTCTCTTAGAGCAGTGGTGTATGTACATATTTTGAAGTAATGTGGGAGGGCCCGAGGTAAAGACCAAATGCAGAATCTTGCCAGCAGGAAAAGTAACGAGCGTGAGAGAAGGTGAAACTGGGACCATTAGCTATGAAGGTAATGTCATATATCACAATTCATATAAATTGAACAACAAAGTATTCCACCCATCATAAACATCAGTCGTAACTCGTGAAGAAAAAAAATATATATATTCAAGAACCAAACTCCCGCTGTGTGAGAACACGGAATTTCATCTAGTCGTCAAATGAGGTTCGCTTGGTACGAAAAATGTCGCAAAAACCCAGAGGGCACGAGAGAAAAGAGGTGAAAAAAGAGGATGAAAACTGTGGCTCTTTATTTCCTCACTTTGCGTGATCCAAAGGCACCATCATCTCCGGTCTCCCCTGTCGCGCCAACCGGTCGATGCCAAGGTGCTCTCGTCCGTCACGGCCACGGTAAAGGCCAAAACCGTATCTGGCAGTTTCTCCCTCTCCCGGAATGGCCACCACAGTCCCGCTCACTAGATCCGCCTTTGTCTTGGGATCGCGGAACACGGCGTCTGAGAGCAGTGGACTCTGGTACAAGAAACTAATGATGTCGGCGTACGTCAGCAGAGGATGTGGAAGGTACCGCTTGCGACGAGGCCAGATGATGAAGAACGACAACGCGTAGGCAATTGTAAATCCCATAAGGGTATAATATGCCGGAAGGTAAGTTGACATGCGGATGCCGTCAGAGTAACTCTGGGCGAGGAAGATGCCACCCGCAAGAACTGGTATGGCGGACGATCCAATACTGACGAATGAGATGTATGCGACTTTGTAATGTCCGGCGATCAGTGCCCGGATAGTGACTTCAAATGGAAGACAGGCATTGTAGCTCAGTAGAAGGCCGTTTTCGGCGGTGGCACCGTTGGGAGAAGAGAGGTCGGCAAAGCTCTGAACAGACCGGAAGTACACATCGATCGGCTGCCAGGCAAGAAAGAGGAACGTCCCAATAAGAGACGGGATAAAACTGTATAGGAAGTTAGACGAGGAAAAACCACCGTTCGTTGGCAGAGTCGGCAATAGCGGCCAAAAACCCTTCTCCAGGGGCCTCTTGACAAAACTCACAACGACGAAGGCGATCGTAAGGACAGAGACAATCACAATCCAGGCGACAACAAACGTATCCCTTAAGAACCAAGGAGCCCAACGATATCGGCTGAATGGGGAATGAATCGTCTTTTCGAAGGAGCCTTTGCTGTTAAGGCATTGATTTTCCAAATCAGTGTCTGCTGGTGGATTGCTGTCCCTCGACGGGCCTTGGGACTCTCCGGATGACGCAGGGCCTGATGATATTCCTTCCTTTCCAATCCCGTAGATAATACCAGGGTGGTTGGCATCACGCCAGTATCCCAGTCGCACAGATTGCAGGGGAATGTACCGTTCCACATGCACTGAGACTTCGGAACGGTCAAACTCACTCAGGACGTTCGACCTCTGTATCAGCGGAATCACGTCTGCGATAGACACAGGATCCCACAAGAGACCAGAAACACCCCAACCAAACCGGATCATGAGCGTCAGCAGGGAAGCTGTAAGCAGGGCGTACAAGGAGAACAAAGCCCAAGCCACACCTTCGACCGAGGTCCACTTGAAACCACCGTCCGACACCGTTCCAAACCAGCGGACTTGAAATAGACAGCTTTGGAGTGGAATCGTAAAAAAGTTCGAAAGCCACATGACACACAGGCAAACGCCAACCATGGGTTCGCCGTGTCTAAAGTGAGAGGTGTCTGGCAGAAGGAAATTTTTCGGTGTCATCGGGAGATTTTGTAGCGTTTGAGGATTTGGTTGAGGCTTTGCAATGATTGAAAGCGGCGCGACGCGATACACAGCAGCCTGCACAACAAAGGTCCATATTATGACAATAGCTGCAAGTATCTGGGGCAGAAACTGGAAAACAAAATATCTGGATCCTCCAAAGCCATCGTAAGCCCAGAGACCATCATGGCGCTGAGACCACACGTTGCAAAAAACCAGTCCTGCCATCATCGCGAGGCATAAAACAATCAAGATGCCCAGTGACGCTGGTCGTAAAACAATGGGGGTGAAATTCAACGGCGGGTGAGCAGTGTCGCCTTCCGGGGGGTCTAGAGGAATCAGAAATTCGGGCGTTACTGAATCTCGGCGCCAGGATGATCTTGGCTCCCGAGTTTCTCTATCTTGTGAAGTGGAGCGGTAACCTGCAACTTCTTCTGGGACGATGCGTTCAACGGGATAGTCAACCGACACCACTGAGCCTTGTCGACCGGAACCAGTGACTTCCTCGTCGCGGGTTAGCTGGTCGATCGCAAAGCGAATGAACGGAGTATCATCCACTCCTGGAGACGGAGAGCCAGAGTCCGAGCCCCGTTCAACGACAGGATCCCTCGATCGACCATTGCTGTTTGCTTGTCCTGGTTGCGATGCCATGGATTGCTGCGAAGCAACGTTCTGGACAGTGGACGCTGGGGAGATATTGCGAGATGGCGGGGTTCGATAGGGCACTATTGTGAGTCGACTGCCGTTCGAGTGCACGGTATCTGAAAAGGAGTAGTAGTCATCTGACGCCTCAAGTGACTGCCGGGACGGAGAGTGGACAATTCTGGGCAGATTCCCTGCGAACGCCATTGAAACTGGTTAGAAAACAGGGGAACAACAGCCTTGGTACTTTCAAGTAGGAGCCCAAACTCGGACGTACGATCAACGGTCCTCAGAGTGGCCGAGGAAGGGATGGCCATGCTAACTGTGGTGAGATGCGACTAATGAGAGACAAAGAAACTCAGACCGAAAGAAAAGAGATCCATGAAGGACGGCCTTCACAGTCAAAGAAGAAAGAGCAGAAGAAGAGAGAAAAGGCTGGACAAATCTGGTCTTTGAAGATTTGCTCTGGTGAATACATAATATGGCATCAGACTGCAGGTGTCAAGGCGGGAGGCTGGGCTCCCAGCCACATGGTGAGCAGTCGTGGCAGTCGCCCATTTGCAGGAGTCGAGCATGTTCCGAGAATCCTGCAAAGTGATGCTGGGCAGTACTGTGACTGTGATGAGCACCGCTCGCTATGGTTAGCAACGCATTACCGCAAACTTGGGCACTGGAAGCCGAGGGGTAGTCTCTGACCGTTGAGAGGGGAAGTTTCAAGCTGGAGCTGGAAACGGTTTTCCTTTGACAGGCGGCTGACTTGAGAGTGCATGCACGTGAGCAGGCTACTTAGGTAAACGAGCGGCTCGGCCCGATTCCTTGCGAAGCGAACCCAAGTGGAACATTGCTCATCTATGCAAAATTCTGGGAATGCTCTGGTCAATGTTCCCCGTTGACATTATCTTATGGCCAGAAGGCTGTGGTAGTAGCTGGATCTGTTGCAATCTTGCCCAAACGACATGGCTGGAGTCAATCGAACAGGAGGAGGCGAAGTTTGGAACCGAGTCTAACGACTACAGTAGTTGGATTTTCTTGAACATCAGGACGTAACGATACGAGTAACTACTGTAGTACTATAAAAAGTGCTACGCAATCATGGTACTACTCGCAATTTTCTTGACGATTGCCCATCTAAAGAATCAAAGTTTCTATTCTCTCTTTACCACCCAATCAACAGCTCACTGAGTAATATCGCAACACCGAGTAAAAAGCACGCCGGCTGAAAACGGCTCAGCTACTCTGCTTCTTCAGCACCCGACTGTCCAATTCCTCTCTTACGCTGCTCAAAATTGCCGCCACTTTCGGCCAAAGTTCGCATGGTTTGCATTTGCAGAAACCATCGTGGTGTTTGTTGCAAGGGCCGTGGAGAGGACAGCGCGGAAATCGAAAAGCCTGAACCTTAGAAATCAACTCTGCAATGGAGTAGCCATTGTCGGGATCCGCTGGACGTGGCAAGCCAATGCCGGAGCATTTCATGTGCTGCGACAAAGCCGGAGTCTCTTTGAGTCACAGTCCAGCGAGCATTGCGGTGTGAAGTCAACGCTGAGGGCCTCGTATTCCTTGTTGAAGAACCCAACAATCTTCTCGATCATGTGTTTTCGGCTATTGTTGATAAGATCTGCGAAGTTACGTTAGAGTGTGAACAAACACAGCAGGCCTGTCACAGCACTCACCAACTACGATGTCAGAAATTGGAAGGCCCACAGTACGAACAGGCTCGGTGCTGGTCTCGGCAGCAACCTTGACTGCAGCTAACAGCTGCGATTCTCTGTTAAATATGGAGAAAACAAAGATCCAGAGCATGAGATTTCTGGAGTAAGTGCTAGGCGTTGTGAAAGATGGGGTCACCAGTTGGCTAAACCAGACACGAACGTAAACCGCCATCGCCTCGACACAGTCGTAGTAATCAATAACAACAGCTACGCGGGCCAGTTGCTCCAAGCTCAACCTTGTTGGGAGTTTACTGGAGCGGCAGTGTACTGCTGCCATTAACCACAAGAATGCATCGGGATCCAGAAAACCAATGTCAATGTTGAGAGTCTGTTCCGCCTGGAACTTTCCACCTTCTCTCCACTCAAGCTTCAGCATCACCTAAAACCGGGAGGCCGGTCGCAAATGGCTGCTTAACGCTCTCACACGGAATTTCGGTTCAGCTGGCCCACTTTCAGGCAATTTATTTTCAGGATGAGCATCCGGGCTATCATTCCCTTTCCCCGGACCGATGGGTTTAAAGGGTGGTTGCACTTTGTTCCATTCGGCAAACGGGTCTGGTGATTGATAGACGGTGAAGAGAATATCCCCTTCCGGGTCAAATACATGAAGCGTCATTGTATAGCAACGCGGGAGGTGGAGCCAAGAAATGTGGAAGTAAAGAAAATATGGCTGAGAAGTGACCAGGCAAGAGGACTTCGAACCAGTTCAGTGAGCCGCTAAGGCTTCAGAGGAGGCGGCGGTCACGGGAGCTCAGCAAAGTCAAAGGAAAACAACACAACCGGCCAAAGTACATGACCCAGCGGAAGAACTGGAGCAACTGTTTGAGAGGAGGATAGGTGAGCACTGACTGGTATGTTCCAAGTGGTACACTGCAGAAAGCATGAGAAGGTATATCAGGTATATCAGAAGCACCACTCGTTGTAAGTGGATAGGAGCTGATGTGAGAAGAGAAGGTCAAGGCAGAGGGCAGAATAACGAAGATATTGAGGGCACATCCCTACTAAGGTGTAAGAGATACTACCTAAACAATCACTGACTGAGCTGAAGGGACATTCCCTTCAACCATCCCTCAATTGCAGTCACCAGTGGTATCGATTCTAGTCCTAGCAACAAGCAATGTAAACCCAATTCTTTCAAGCTTGGTTCAAAAATCCCTCTTACAACGCTAAGGCGGCAACGTGTCAGTTTGATACTCCGAGTGGGGGCACTGTGTACTTCCGTACTGGTTGAGTAGTAAGGTTGGAGCATCTCGATTGAACACGAAATACTACTCTGTCGCAACTTTGTTCCCGGAAGAGGAAAACCTTTAATCCGATATCACTTAGCATGTCGCTTCTAGTTAGTTAACTTAAGCGCACGCCAAGCAGCAGATGCACCACCCTTTAAGCGCGAGCTAAGCGCGTCCCCAGTACGGGGACCAAAGGACAAAGTAGTACTCGTACATTCTGATAGACCATCATTGCGTACTACTGCTCCTTGGCTCAGCAAACCTGACTAGGAGGCATTCAGGGACACAAATACTGGATATCTCGCGCTTTGCTTCTTCCGAGCAGTCACAGTTACTGCCAACACCACGGAGTACGGAGGTAGGTTACTCCAAATAGCCGGACAAATATCCGTCTTGGCATCCAGATCCACCCTTCTTCCCTGACGGGGATGCGATGCCAGGATTCCTACGACTGACGACTACGGTGTTGGAGGGACGCGGCGGTCCCCACGGTCTACCAGAGCGGACACCGAGAGAGGGGTAGTCTAGTCACATACAACCATGACAAATCCGGAGGGGCTTAGTTACAATGACAGATGCGCCAATGATGCGGGCATCCTTTACCTCACGGTCTTCAACTTCAATCTAGCCTTGGACTTTTTTTTTCCCCCAAGTACATTGACACTCGGCCCCTCTTGTTCAGTTTGTATGCCTCAACCGCAACTTAGTTGTCTCTACGTCAACCCAGGAACTTCTCCACAATGGCGTGGCCAAACAAGAACAAAGACATGCTCTACCGAAGAGTTGGCAATTCCGGCCTTCATGTCTCTGTAATCTCTCTTGGAGGTTGGCTAACGTGTGTCCGCCCGTTCTTCTTTGAAGATTGTGAGATTTGATTCTAACATCTCGCGATCCAGATTCGGCGGTCACGTCGACGAGGGTAATTCCTAGCATCTTGGAGATCAAAGCGTGGTAGTCAGCACTGCTGATTTCAGCTTCCCGCAGAGGGTACATTGCAATGCATGAAGCAGGCCTATGATCTTGGTATCAACTTCTTCGATACCGCAGAGAAGTCAGTTCCCTCTAGAGCTACAGCGTGCATATGTTCAAGCATCTAAACAACAAGCAGTTACTCCGCAGGTCAATCCGAAATCCTCATGGGAAAGGCCATCAAGAAGTTTGGATGGAAGAGAAGTGACCTCGTCATTAGCACGAAGGTCTTGCATCCCCTCACACTCTTTGTTAAGCGAACTATTACATCTCGAAAACTAAAAAATTATCTTAGATCAACTATGGCGCCGTCAACGGCGAAATCCTGATCAACAACCATGGCTTGTCCCGCAAGCACGTCATCGAAGGCACGCTAGCCTCGCTCAAACGCCTAGACCTCGACTACGTCGACATCGTCTATGCCCACCGCCCGGACAGGCTGACGCCCATGGAAGAGACCGTCCGGGCATTCAACTATCTGATCGACAAGGGATATGCATTCTACTGGGGAACGTCCATGTGGTCAGCAGATGAGATCGCAGAGGCCTGCGGAATTGCCAAGTCTCTAGGCCTGATTCCTCCAATCGTCGAGCAGCCCATCTACAACATGATCGATAGACAAAAAGTTGAATATGAGTACCAGCGTCTGTACTCTCGCTGCGGAATTGGCTTGACTGTTTTCTCTCCGTTGAAGGGTGGCATCTTGACGGGCAAATACAACGATGCGGCCAAAGAGCCACCCAAGGGGTCAAGGTTCGCGGAGAGTCAGGACCGTTATGCCAAGTGGGTGAGAGAGGAACGCTACGGAGGCGAAGAGTGGATGGACAACATCAGGAAAGTGGCTACGCTGCAGGTGCGTCGCCAACAACAACTAATCGAATCGCTCTGTACCATGCACTGACACTCTTCGCAGCCCGTGGCGGATAAACTGGGATGCAAAACGTCGCACTTGGCTCTGGCTTGGTGTCTCAAGAATGAGAACGTGGCATCGGTCATCACAGGAGCATCGCGGCCTGAGCAGATTGTGGAGAACGTGGAGAGCCTCAAGGTCCTTCCCAAACTGACACCGGAGATTATGGCCGAAATCGATGAGCTACTGGGGAACAAGCCTGCCCTGGATCCTGCGAGGCAGGGTTGAAGTCAACAGTGGATATCTGTGACAGAAATGTATTCTAGCATCACTTCTTATCTGGTTGAACTTCTGGGTCGGGTTCGAAATAAGCGAGTACTCGGACCAGACATGTTTCTCTAATCAATATCACTAGGTGTATCCCTCACATTTTGATTCCGTTGTTCGAGAGCTAAGGGATAAGATACAGCTAAAGTCCCGAAAAAAAATAAAAAAAAAAAAAAGATATAAGATGCCGAGCCACCCTCATACCATCCTCAGGTGACAAGCGCATTGCTGCTGCTCCGGAATCTGGAGCAGCGGTAGGAACCTTGATTAAACCCCAATGTTAATTGGGATACAGCCGATTGCGATGAGGCCGTTCTGCGCCAGATGTTTTAGTAAATGTCTGAAAAGAGTTGGAGGGGTTATGGAGACGTACAACGCTGCGATCGCAGCACACAGTCTGAGCGTTACAGTTGCCTGCACCTCCTACAATACCGCTGATGGGGAGGCCTATTGCAATACATGACCAGTTAGAGCGCTCATAGACTCTAGCTCAGCAAGAAAGCAAGCTGAACTTACAACTAAGTCCAACAAGATTGGTCAAATCGCCAACGTTTACTCCCAACAAGAAAAGTATGATCGATAGCGGTGGGCCGATGCTGCCCGACTCCTGAACATCATTGCAGCATTGCTGATTCTCGACATTACAGTCTTGACGTGGAACCAAACCGCACGAGGCAGTAGCCGCCAGGGCAGAAATTATGATGCAAGAAAAACGCATTATTCCAGTGAAAGAAGAATCTCTTTTGTTATTTCTTGGATGAGACCGTAGCAAGTTTAGTCGTTGCTGGGGCTAGGGAGACACAGGAAACCAGGCGGATCAGACGCTTTTAAATCTCTGCCCACACCGACATCCAGAGCCAGCTTCCCCCCCACTCGAGGTCGTCATCTGAGAATCTCCGGACGCCGGATCACGAGTGAGTAGTAGCCAAGAGCTGGGAGTGCCAAAGGGTTACGACGAGAATTGCTTGGTGACACTCCGAATGAAGCCTAAACCTCCGAGAAATGAGAGCCTGCAAACTTTAGAGGGGGGGATGATGGAGAGCTCTGGTTAACGGTTGATCATTTGTCACAAAGTGTAGGAATAGAGGGTTTCCCTAATGGGCGATACCACTGAGAGTAGGATCTAACGGGGCCAGCTCTCTTTAATCCGGCGAATATGGCACTAAAGAAAGGAGGAACACTTTCATCCAATTATCCGGGAGGCATGCTTGCTAGCTCCACCGCTCACGAAGTAAGCGTTGCTCTATTCATTGCACCTTTGCACGTAGCAGCTGGGTCTATCAGTGACAATCAGCTCAAGAAAACGCGTCATGGCTTAGACGCCGCAGTTGGATTTCTGACCATAGTCATCGCAGGGAAGTGATATCGGGAGCCGTGAAGAAATTTTCAGTTTGAAGGTATCACAAGGCCGACAATCTCCAGGCGAGAGGGTCGTCCTAGCTTCTTGTAGAAACAACCAGACAACGAGTTCAGTATATCCCAGCCCTAAAAAACGAGGATTCTCAAAATCTATGGGATGTTGAGATGCTCTTCCAAAATATAAGTTGCAGACCAACAAGAATACTTGTTGGAGGTCGAAGCACCAAGATGGGGTAAGGAACAGAATCATTCCAAAAGATTGAGCATGCCGCTCAGAAAAAGTGTAAAAACCTGAAGTAATTTCCAGGGAATGCCTGTGAGATCTGCCCAGAAAGTTAAGGAAGCAGAATTTGCAAGCTTTTCTTGCTTCAGCGCAATCTCTGAAGCATCCTGGATGTTAATTCGACTCCCTGTGCCCAAGTGCTCTGCGTAACATGTGCAGCCCATGAAAGTACTACATATAATCCATAACCAGATGCCGAACGGTGCAGTGAGCTCCTTGAGGGTGGCACGAGCTTCCAGGCAGATAATATCCGTGTTTAAAAATGACTGCAGTATCATCTGACCATAGTGTAAATACGCAGAGCAACAGGCTATCAGAAACAGTCGCGGTGAAACATCCTTGGTTGTGCTTAACTGACGTGTTTGATGAATGTCGGTTGGTCTTAGTAATCAGTCTTGGAATATGCGGATCATAATTTCTCCGCTCAGCCTTCACTCTCGCCTCACCTGCTCACCTGACAATCCTCCATCGTGGACAATCTCTCCTTGCCCACTTCATCCTCCGGCCGCAAGCTTCAAGAGACATCACTTTTTCATGCGTTCCTATCTATTCTAGCAACTTCACGGCGTTCCGAGTGCTACTACCATGTCGTCGTACACTTCTGGCGAGCGCAGATTCCCGCCCAACTCCGGCTATGACCGCAATGGCCGAATGTACGACGACCGCACTTCGCGCTCTCGATCGCGCTCTTACTCTCCCTCTCGCGAGTATTCTCGATCTCGAGACCGCAGATACGGTTCCTCAAGCGGTCCTCGCTCTCCTTCGCATGGTAAAACATGACTCTGCATCGCTCGGGAGACAGACAGGAAACTTCTGGTTTGGTTATGTTGGCATCTTGAGCTTATGCTGATGTTCTTCATGTTTTACTTCTGCCGAAGACATTTCCCGGACACCTCCTCGTGGCCCTGCCGCAGACAGAAGATTCAACAGCAGTAAAGATGAAGAGTACCGCAGAGGCAGAGGCCGCTCTCCAGGTTCGCCGCGGAGATGGCGGGGTCGATCCGGCTATAGAGACCGTGACCGTGAAGGATACCGTTCTCCAAGATATGACAGCCGCAGCAGAAGTCGTAGTCGCAGTCGTAGTCATGGCCGGTCCAGAAGCCGTAGCCCGCGTCGACGGCGTCCTCCACATTACGGAACGGAGAGTCGAGAGGTCATAATGGAAGGCCTGCCGGTGGACATGAATGAAGACGACGTTCGACAACTCCTCCCCTTCCTTCTGCACTTACCCCCAGCAAGCATGCGTTTGTCCTCTACTCAAAAATCTCCTGGCTGCTTGACTCGTCGCAATTTGGAAGACAACATGCTGAGAGTGTGCATGCACCGGGCATGGTCCGGGCGATGTGTGCTTTGAACAGATTTCCAATGAGCTCACGCAATATTACCATGTCGAGGGACTTGAAGAAGTTCGCGTCATACGTGATCGCCAGACAAGTAGGTTTGCACTCCGGAGGCCTCACATCTGCTCGATACTAATAAAATGTCCAGAGATCTCCCGCCAGCTGGGATTCCTTCGCTTTCGCAGTTTGGATTACTCTCGTGAATTTCTGGGACGAAACTTTCCTGCAATCTATCTCTACGGAAACGATTCTTCACAAGCTGATAACCGCGGCACTAAGGTCAGAATAGCGTACAGTCGGGAGAGAGAAGATCGCTACCGATCCAGAGCTGAAGGAGAGTGGACATGCGCAAATGTAGGAATCAAGGGACTCGATTGGGGGGATTTGAATACAATGCTAACCCCTTACAGTGTACAATCGTCAACTATCCCGGCCGCCAAAAGTGTTTTCGCTGCCAAGCCCCGCGCAGTGGTGAGTATCTCGTTATATCGTCCACCCAAAACATAATCTAACGATGTTAGAGTATTCACTCGCACCTCAACCGGCGGAGGCTACTCGTCCGGTTAATACGGGCGACAACGACGTCACAACGGATGGGACGCCATCCCAATTTCTGTTGTTGAGAGGTTTGGAGCCCAGTGTGACGGAGGAGGTCCTGGCAAAAGGAGTAGCCAAACTGTACAGGCCCGCACCAAGCGCTCAGACGCAAGGGGGTAATTCGACAGCAAAAAAGGGTGCAAAAGTCGCTTCGACGACTGAAGATTCGAACCTCGGCGCCAGAGATGGCTCATTACGCCGAGTCTTGCTGGTCAGAGATCGTCGAAGCAATGAAAGCTGGAGATATGGCTTCGCAGAGTTTGCCACAGTCGCGGTATGCATCCGCGACCTATGTTTGAGAAAATGCTTTTACTGATATATTGCAGGATGCGCAAGCCGCTATCGCACGGTACAATTCGTTTGAAACGTTTACCATATCGTCCAAGCCTGTATTGGCAAGCTACATCCACGCGGGCGTATTCGTTCCTGTTCTTAATCCCACACCCAGCATTGAGCGTTTCACCTTCAGCCCTCTCGGAAACCCTTCTATGAAGCTAGCCTACTGGGATGAGGATGCCTACGTTACCGAACTAATAGTGTCGACAGCCGATCTGGATGCGAAGCCAAAGGCGGAGACTGAGAAATCAAAGTCAACGAAAGATAGTGAAAAGCCCAAGAAAAGGAAAGCTGATAGTAGCAGCAGTACCGGGACGAAGAAACTCGCCGTGCCATCCCATCTTCAGTTCTGGAGTGATCGCCATGCAGAGCTACATGGTATTCAACGCAAGAAGGAGGAAGAAAGTGCCGCAGGTGAAAATGAGACTAGTACTCCCCAATCCAAGGCATCAGAATCGCCGCAGCCAACACAATCATACGCCGACTTGGACCGTATGTGCTGCTACCTCTGTATGCGGCAATTCAAGTCTGCAGCAGAAGTCAACAGACACGAGAGGCTTAGCCAGCTTCACCGCGACAACCTTCAAAATGAGGAACTCAAGACGAAGGCGCTCGCAAAACTTGCCAAGAAACGAGGCACTCCGGAGCAGCAGCAGTCTTCAACAGAGTATCGTGACCGTGCCAAAGAACGCCGTCTTGCATTTGGATCATCCAACACCAAAGCCAAGGATAAAAGCAAGCCCGTGTCTGACGAGGAAGGATCTTCTGCCCCGTCTATGTCGAAAGGAGCTGCTCTCTTGGGCAAAATGGGATGGTCCGCTGGAACTGGGCTGGGTGCTAAGGGAACAGGTATGACAGCGCCCATTTCGCAGGAGATATACGTGCAGGGTGTGGGTCTGGGCGCCCAAGGCGGCAAAGTCGGCGATGCACTGGAGGAAGCCAGTCGGAATACGCGCGGGAGATATGACGAGTTTCTGGAGAAGACGAAGGAGAATGCGCGCGAGAGATATGAGCAGCTGACCAAGGAAGGGCGCTAGGTTGAAGATTTGTCTTATCTTACGGTTTGGTTTTATATCTCGGGCTTTCTCTTCCAGTACCACCTGTATAAATATGGGAGTTTGCGATTGCAATAGGTCGTCATCGTGTAATGGAGTTGACTTTTCTCTTTAGGATATTAAGTTTAACGAGCTCCATAGTCCAGTATATATGTATTTATATCTCTTCTGGTTCATGCCTATCCAAAACGAAGACCGCTGTAGTATTAATACAACATCGAAGAAAGAAAAAAAAAATGAGATGACCCCCTTTCCTCATATCCCCGTCCCAATATCAAAGAGGCCAGTTGTCCAAACCCTAGCGATACCTTAGGAAGGTCTCCGCCGTTTTTCTGCGTATCCATTACATTGAAAAAAATTCAAAGCCTCGTGATCAGGAAGAACGGCTCGATTCGTGCGTGCGGTTAATCCACGTATCTCTTTCGTGATAGAGTAAAGCTCCCTCCCCCATCACATTTCTACCTCTCCTTCCCCCTTTCATTAACCCACTTCACCTCCCCCGTTATATATCCTTCCCTCCTCCTCCGTTCTTCCCGCTCCTCTTTTCTTGCCAGCCGACTGGCAATCCACTCCTCCCACTCCTCCTCAACCTCCTGTTCCGAGCGTCCGGTACCATCCGCACCGAGTCCGCCGCGAACCTTGCGCCTCAGATCTTCCAGCGTCTCAATGTCGAACAGATACATCCCGGCGCCAACGCCGATCATGGCCAAGCTTGCAACGTTGATGGTCGCAATGTTCAGTGCTTCGAGGGCCTCCATTGGCCCACTGACGCGCGGATGAGCGCCTGCGCCTGCGCCTTCCGCGGCTGCCTGCGCGTGAGGTTGTGGGTGGGCGTGTGGGTGCGCGGCATTTGGAGGGATTGGTGAGTGTGTGGTAGTTGCTGTCAGCGTGGAAGCGATGCGGCGACGGGCGAGCGCGCGGCGGGTTATGACGACGGAGAATGCGAAGAATACGGAGCCTCCGAGGAGGAGTTTGACGGAGTTGCGGAGGCCGGAGGTTTGTTGTGATTGCGGTTGCGATTGTTGCGCGGTGGAGTGGTCGGTAGACGACATGATTGCGGTTCTTTTACCAGCAACAGAGGAGCTGCAGAGGAATGATTTGGTCTAAAGAACGTTCAATTAGGCCGGAATCCGGCCATATATAGTTTCCCGTAAGTGAGCTCTTGAAGCCGTGGAGGTTGTGGCCACGAACTTTTCGTTGGAAGTTGATTGCCCGGTTTGGTAAGTTTGTATCTGCCAAGCGCGACACTTTTTTTTTTTGTGGCAACCGCCGAGATTCCTTCGGGCTTCAACATTTAGACACCAACCTGGACCCATCGTTCAGCAGCAAGTACTTGTTACAATTGACTATCTATAACTTTCTTCCACACCTATAGCGGAAATTCATGGAGTTCTCCTGGTCATATGCAGGCAAATTGGTGGCGAAACGTCAATGCTTGTAGCAGACCTTGCCTTATTCCATCCATCTCGGTCAACCACCTGGCATCCTAGCATACAGTAACAAAGAGCTGCAGATAAAAGCGATCTTTCGCTCTGAAAAAATGTCTGAGAGTCTGTCATATCTGGCATACCATGAGCCACCCATCGCGACCATTCTCAATCAGTCAGGCTTCCTTATTGCCCTCAATCTGATCAATGGTATCTTGGACAGACTCGTTCACTGCGGCCTGATCGGCCAGCTGCTCGTCGGTATCGTCTGGGGCATGCCGGGTGCAAAATGGCTTGATGAAAATATTCAAAGTGCTATCCAGCAACTCGGATACTTGGGTCTGATCGCCTTGGTTTATGAAGGCGGCCTTTCCGTTTCATTTTCTTCCCTCAGAGCGAATCTACTGCTTTCCATTGCAGTGGCACTCACTGGCATCGCTGTACCTATCGGCCTATCCTTTGTGCTGGTGACGCTCCTCTCCGCAACGCCGCTGCAGGCATTCGCGGCGGGAGCAGCGCTGAGCGCGACCAGCCTGGGAACCACTTTTACCATTCTGTCTACCACGGGTTTGATCAAGACGCGCCTGGGCGTCGTGACGACCAGTGCAGCAATGCTGGATGACGTTGTTGGCCTGGTGATGGTACAAGTCATTACCAATCTCGGAAATGCAAGTGAGCACACTTCGTTTGATGCAGTTACTGTGGTCAGGCCAATTGTCGTTTCGATTGGCATTGCCGTCGCCCTGGTGCTGGCCTGCAGATTCGTTTTCGGCCCGCTACTGAAGAAGATCATCGCAAATAAAAAGCGCGTCCCGGCCTTCATAGGGACCTTTGGTTTTGCTGCTTTGGCACACACTTGCATTCTGTTTGGATTGGTTGCTGGCGGGACGTATGCGGGTGCATCAAGTCTCTTCGCGGCCTACCTCGCTGGGGCGACTATTACGTGGTTTGACGACGTGACTGGTATTTCAGGTGCCCGGAATGCTGCCGGAGTGCAGGACACTGACTCACCCTCGTCCCAAGCCGAGCCGGATGGCTTAGAGACGGGCGGTGGTTCATCTTCTGTGAGCCTACCAACTGGTGAACAGGTTTATGAGCGCTACTACAAAGGACCAGTCAACAGCATTCTCAAACCTCTTTTCTTCGTAAGTCACCAGTTCCTTTTATCTTAGAGAGCTACAACTAACGACACAGGCGTCAATTGGCTTCGCTATCCCGATTACCGAAATGTTCCATGGCGAGGTTGTTTGGCGGGGAATTGTTTACGCGGTCCTCATGGCATTTGGAAAACTGGTCACCGGCCTGTGGTTATGCAGAGTTTCCTTCAGCCCAATACCTATTCTGCTGAGCAAGTTGAAGTCGATGCTCATTCACAAGCTTAGCTTTTGCGCTTTGTCCAGGAAGAACAAGGATATCGGCACAGAGAAGCAACATAAAGGCCATAACACGAATAACAGGGCGAGCACGCAGAACGATCAACGCCCAATGGGACCCCAGAAGGCGAGCTCCAACTCTCAGGGAACGGCCCCCGAAGGCGCATACCCGCCGTCAAGTGCTCTTCCGCCCAAACCCATCTCCCTTTACCCTTCGTCCATTCTCGGATTGTCCATGGTCGCCAGAGGAGAAATTGGGTACTTGATTGCGTCTCTGGCCGAGACTGGCGGGGTCTTTTCACGCAATCCGTCGGGCGACGATGCCGGTGAGAGCTCTCAGGTATACCTGGTGGTCGTGTGGGCGATTACATTATGTACGTTGTTCGGTCCAATTTCGGTTGGGACAATGGTGAACAGGGTGAAGAAATTGCAGAAGCAACGCAGAGGGTCTGGTGGGCCTGATCCGCTTGGGATTTGGGGAATCTAAATCGACCCAAAACACTGGGGTTTTGGTTCATGCTGTCCAGCGTTGCATGTGTCTGGCACATGCACCTAAACGCATATACTCATCCT
>FQSS02000013.1:0-35698 GCA_900128795.2 Malbranchea cinnamomea
GTCCTAAAACAGAAGCATTTAAATATATTGTTTATAAAAAACTAGAATTGTTTAATTTAATAGCTTCTTCGTCTTGTTGCCCATCATATAGCCTGCTTGGAATTTTTCTTGTTTCTCTCTATGATCAGTGTGCTTTCCCCTTTTCCCGGTTCTATATGCGGCGAATTGTTCGTTGGTTCAAAATCTTCCTTGAATACGTTGCTTCATCCCTATTGAAGCCAAAACCAATGGTGGGTTGAGTGATAAGATGCATTGGTCGTCCCTTAGCTTTTTTTTTTTGACCTCCAATGTACCCTTCCCTGGATTTTCGATTGTGCAATGTCCTTCGTATCACCGAGTGTGCCGCCCATGCCTTCGATAACTGATAGCAATCGTATGCCGCTTCCTGCTCGGTTCCAAACTTGATGGCACGGACGCGTCGCTTCCACGACTGCGGTCACCAATTGGTCGCCCTGTAAACCCTGCAGTCCTACCGCTGCTTTATGCCAGCCTTGGGGCCAGCTTAACGAGGCGTTTCTTGTGGGCGGACAATATCGAATTTTGGTGAGACAAGTACGGAGTACCTTACAAATGTCACCCCTCCTTTGCAACAACCCTGAAGGTCCAGACCCGAAAAGATCGAATAGGGCCTGAGCAAAACATGGATTGAAGCCACGCGCTGGCCATTTGCGTCATCAACTTACGATCCTATGTACATGTGTGGTATACATCTACAACCCCCTCTCATTCATCAGTTCAGCTACACTATGCTCAGCTAGTTCCGGGACTATTTTCACCAACACGGTCTCGACGATCGCAAACATGAGATGTTTGTTGCAGTACGAGTCCGAGAACAAGTCTAAGATGTCCCTCTCAATGGCCGACACGACGAGTTCCCATTGGCTGTCTTCACCACCGTCTTGATTGTGGTTTTGCGCTAACGAAGACGTTGAACTAGCACTGTTAGAATTTCCCTTACCGCCAGTGAGCTGAGATGCAACGCGATGTTGATCCCCGCCGGAGCCGCTAATCTCATGATCGCGCTGTGGGCCAAATTCAGATTTTGCGCCCGATTTATATGGGGTGTTCATGGACGTAGGTGGAGACGACGTTGGTAGTTGGATGAGGTGGGCCTGGTTTTTGGCGGGGCTCGACTTTCCTTCTGAACTTGAAGATGATTCCCCTGGAATGGTGGCGCTGCTGCTGGCCTTACTGCCAATTGGGGCTGGAACGGCAAAAACGGCCAATGCGGCCTGGCGGGGGATCAACGACGCTATGCTCACCGCACATGCACGTTTGATAGCTTTTTTGTTGGACTCGGAAGGATGTCCTGACGATGATACCTCTTGTAGGGCAGCTAGCTGCGGGGATGGACCTTCTAATTCCGCACTGCTCAGGTTGATTCTGGAGGAGCTTGAGTCGACCATCCCCTCTGGCTCGGGAGTTTGCAGTTCTCGAGGAGAGGCCGGAACGGGCCTCGTGTTGGAGGGGAACAAGGTCGTTCGGATCGAGAGAAGTAACAAAGGCAGGAGGGTGGGGGGTAAAAGGTGGTCATGAATTGTCTCGCGGAGAAACCTGTTACGAGCACATGCCATGAATTAGCGACAAGGGAACGACATAAGGCTAAGAAAGGAGCCTGTAGAAACGAGAATAGAAAACGGGGGATAACGGCAGAGATTTCCCCGAGTTATTTACCGCCCGAGAGCGTTGGACGGTGGCGGGGCCACTTGATGAGCGAGGAAAAAGGATATCACTATATGACGATATGATAGCATGTCGAGAAGTGCTGACAACCCCCAAGCGATGATCCGATACATCACGGGGGAGGAACTCCAAGAGAAATGACCAACTCCCGCTGTCGATAGTCTGGTCCAGATGGAAATGATGCAAAATGTGTGCATAAAAAGCGAATTATGATTGGTGGGGCGAGTGGGTGAGAAAAAAAGTTGAGGCCAATGACAGCAGGCAAGGTCAAGGTCAATTTTACTTGAGCCTAACCTCGGCGTCAAGAGAAATTATGCGATTGATGATCCTGATAATCATCCGCAAGGAAAATAACGATTTGCTCGGCCAACAAAGGTCGCCCCAGGCATGAGGTCGTTTTGCACGGGGCCTCTGAGAGAAGAAAGAGTGGATTGCCAATGAGAAGAGAGTGGGGTCAGAGGCATCTCGGCTGCGGGCGGGAGGGAAGGGCCGGCCCCAAGAAAAAGTCATTGACAAGAACATTTCGTAACTGCGATTGACCAAGGACGCCAAAGGTCGAAAGAGTCCACGGAGAACGAGCGAGGCCCAGAGCGTGGTGGAAAGAAACTCTGCAATTCGAATGCCTCGTCATTCAACGCGCGAAGTTCCTGCACTTTTTTTTCCCCCCATCTGAGACTCCAGAGTGAACATTCATACACAGCCACTCTGGCAGGGTCGTATACCTTGTGAGGGTTGGCCTTCCAGAAACGGACAAGCGGCATTGCAAGGCGTATTGTCACGAGAGTGGGGCCACACGTTGACTGGTCCGCAGTAAATACCGTAACACGGCGTAATGGGAATCGGCATGACAGTACAACAAAAAGACCGCTAGAAACGAACGGAGAGAAGACCCATGGGGGCGGGGCGGCTGCTGACGACAAGGGAAGTCCAGTCGAGAGCATCCACCAGCGCGAAGTGAAGATTTGAGGAGCATCCTTGACAAAGGCCAGTCGATGACCGTGGGCAAAAAGAGACTCACTGATTGGCTCCTGGCTCACCCTCCTCAGATCAAGTGACCAAAATGCAATGCGGGCTCATCACCACCAAAAGGCTTAGATCCCTGATTCAGGATCCTATTGCTTGATTAAATTCATCAGATGCGCGGCTAGGCCGCACGATCTGATCACAGCCCGAGGATCAAAGCGCGTGGCCGTTCTTGCAGACGCACGATGACACGCATGCCCTTCGGTCGGGGGAGGGAAGGGTGAAAATAGACAGTAAAGAGTCGTGGAATGGAGCGGAGGATTGGAACAGAAAGAAAAGAATAAAAAAAAAAGTTTATCACTCACCTATCGATGATTCCGCCAGTCTCGCCCAAATGGCCAGGGCCTGCGAGGAGCAGATGCTGAACGAGCGCCAAAGATCCTCCCAACCAAGGCATTCTCCTGGGAATATCCATTATCTGGGATATCATTCCAAACAGCCTATATTTGATCACAGGCACCCTCACGATGTTACCCTCGGTCCACTCCTTTACGGACGATGCATTGGAGGTGGACACCGAACTCCGTGCCGTGATTGAAGGTAACGGTGTGGTTGCGGCTCGGTATAACCCCCTCGCTACAAAACGTATGGAGAGGATTATCAGGTAGCAAAATTGTAAAACTCCCCACAGCCAAACTGAGAATCGTGATTGGTCTCCGCGAGACGAATTATCGTTATTTTGTCCCTCAACCTCGGAGGAAGCCAGGGTAGTAAACATCTCCGATTGTCGCTTCTGATCAAGTCCCGCATTTTCCCTTTGCAGTTCAGTAACCAGTCTTATAACTGTCTCCCAAATAAACCACCCTTCACAGAGTTTGTCGCTGACGATCTCTCCGAGAAGGAGGTCAGCCAAGATGTCACCAACCAGGGACCGGAGGCACATGTTCTCCAAGTCTTCCGTTGGCAGGAGCACAGCTAGAATTCCTTGTGCCAATAACTGTCGGTACATCGCCTCATTCTCCTTCTGCTTTGAGACAGTGGCTGGGGCAGCCGTGTCTGGCACAGGAGACAGAGCTCGATGTGGATTAAGCGTATGGTAGACGGCTCGGAAATGAGTTTGCGAACGGGCTGCCAATGGGCTACGGAAGGCAGTGCGGTACGCTACAAGCTCCAAATGTTCATAGTCAGCTCCTTGGCCCTGTATATTGTTTTTTGACGCTCGCGACTCTCACCATGCACATGAGCTTCAATTAATGCCGGTATCTCATCGAGAATCAGCCCCTCTATATCAACCCGGCGCAGTCGCTGCTCAATAGCTCGAGTGCAGTGGGCAATGACTTGTAGCAATTCCTCGGTGAAGGTGGTGTCTGGAGTGATTTTCAAGAACCAAGTGTGGATAAACTCCTTCATCACAAGAGCGATCAGCGCGTACAACTGTAAGTCAACCTCATTGGAGCTTGTCAACGGGGGTAGCAGCTCTTCCAGGGGCGGAGGGTTCACTCGCTCTCTCGCGATGTTTTGGTCCGAGCCATATCCAGTGGTTGCGGTCTGAGGGACGAGTATCCGGCGAATCAAGGCAGTTGTCGCCTTGAAACTCGTTCCATTCGTCCCATCCTGCTGTGCCGTCAAGCCAGAACGCCTTACTCCCTGTTGAGCACGAGAAGACGAGCGGGATACTTCAGGATAAAGATGTGAAGGAGGAAAATGCGGCGAAGTCTTGGACCCAGTGGATGTTGTTGCTCCAGACTTCGTAGCAGAGAGGTGCGGAGATCGTGCGGGAGGAGGCTTCGTGGACATTCTCCCACCAATGCACGAATCCGCGGACTGATGTCAATACCATCAGCTGAGTAAAATCCGAAGCATCGTTCTATCTAGTGAATCAGTGAAAATGCAGCTCAGTGCGCAAGAGGATCTTCAACTAGATCATGTTTCAAGATGGGGAAAGCCGTTGAACAACGCACCGACCCAAAAGGAGTTTAGCGCGCTTGGCATCAGTGGATGGAATGACAAAGACGAGGAGGACGTCTTCTCCTTATCGATAAGGATTCCCCTCACTTCAGTGCGGAGAACTTCGAAGTCCATACAGAAATCTCAATTTTTATTCCAGAAAGAGTTACACTCTGGCATAAATTCTACATTGGTTCAGATTTTATTAGATAAAAATGGCAATAGGCTATACTTCTACTCCCAGCCTTGAAGAAGGGGTAGTGCCTTTGTGGCTAGATTGTGACCCTGGTAAGTGACCACTATTTCGCTGTATAGTGGTAGCATGTGCCATAGTTGTTCTAAGCTAACAAGGGGCTATTTTGCTCTAGGGCATGATGTAAGTCGCGGGAAGTCCAGGTTGTCAATTTGACGGGTGGTGCTTTACTATATTGAATACTGACATTATTGGATGGGAAAGGATGCTTTTGCCATTCTCCTTGCGGCGCACCATCCGTCTCTGCGTTTACTCGGCGTCAGCACGGTACACGGTAACGGCTCTCTAGAAAACACAACCAAAAATGCGTTGAGTATTCTAGAGGCCATTGGGAGATCCGATATTCCAGTTTATCCAGGAGCCAAGAAGCCATTTAGCAGAAACGCGGTTCACGCTGCAGACATTCATGGTATGTCACAATGGGTACTACTACACTTGAAAGGCAGTTTCGCGAAGTCTTGCAGGTGAATAGACTGCGTTTATGCTGATGCAACTCAAGGTGATTCCGGGCTGGACGGAACCGATCTCCTTCCTGTTCCAAGAAAATCTGCGATCCGAGAACCCAACGCAATCGTCGCTATGCGAGATGCATTGTTGTCCCAACCAAAGGATACAGCGTGGCTCGTGGCTACCGGGACGTTGACAAATGTCGCACTTCTTTTCGCGACCTTTCCTGAAGTTGCAGAGCACATCAAGGGGCTGAGCATCATGGGCGGTGCAGTTGGAGGAGGGTTCTCCGCCGTCCCAATTAGCAAGAAGCCAGGCGACGAGTCGAGAGTCGGCAACATCACCCCATGGGCAGAGTTTAACATCTACGTTAGTGATGACCTGCTGTGGTAGTTACACGGTTGACGCAGTTAACACATTCCAATAGGTTGACCCCGAAGCGGCTCAATCCGTTCTCACTTCCCCTGTTTTAGCTCCCAAAACAACTCTTGTGACGGTTGACCTAACACACCAAGTTCTGGCAACCGCTAAAGTGCAGTCTCTTATACTACAAACAGAGGGGCAAGACGCTGCCGCCCAGGCCACTAAGCCGACTGTTCTTCGCCAAATTCTTCACGCCCTGCTGCTCTTCTTTGCAAACACATATGACACTGTATTTGGAATCGACGCCGGTCCACCGCTCCATGACCCGGTGGCTGTCGCAGTGCTGTTATCGAATATCAACAGCAACCAGAAGGCGCCTCTTTTGCAATTCGACGATAACGACGGCGAGAGATTTCTCGTTGAAGTCGTTACCGACGGCGCTCATGGGACTGACCCTGTTCTTACTGGCCAGTTGGGTCGCACCTTGGTCAAGCCAGTGTCTGATCCAAAAGCGGGTGGTGTAGCGATTCCGCGTGGCGTTGACGTAGACACATTCTGGGATATGATTCTAGATTGTCTGCGGAGAGCGGATGAATGTAACGCGGCCCGGTTGGTCGCAAGTTAATCGTTTGGCTCACTTTCTCTACCAGGGATGCTCCCTTGACTCGCATGGCTTTTGGCTGCTTTAGAGCTGGCCGAAAAAAAAAATTTTACGGCGGATAGACTTGGTTCACATAGATTATATACATCTCTGCTGCTATCCTATGGATTGTTTCCTGGATTCTTACGGTGCATAGAAAACATATATAGATAGGTAGAGACAAAGATACAGGTTGAGGAATTGTTCCTTGACAGTTCCGCATCCCCTTGACGTACCTCTGCATCCGCCCATGTTTCGACTGTAGTGAGCTGATCTGAATCTGTGTTAAAGAAAGATATGGCGCTGTCTGATATCTTTATGCTTATTGTGCTTGACTACCACTCCCGAATTGCACCGTCAGGCCCATAAAACTCCTTTGGCAACCAAGGCGCCGCATCCTTCGCAACACGACGGACTTCCTCTTCGTCCACCTCGATGCCCAAACCTGGCCTTGTTAGCGCATCCACGTAGCCGTCCTTTACATCAAACACCTTCGGATCTTTGACGTAACTCGTGATATCATACTCCCCGGCCTCAGTGTTGTAATGAATGCCGAGACTCATCTCCTGAATGACAAAATTAGGGGTTGCCAGATCGACTTGCATGCATGCCGCCAACGCAATAGGTCCCAGAGGGCAGTGCGGCGCAATTGCCACATCGTATGTTTCAGCCATGGCAGCAATGCGTCTGAGCTCAGATATACCTCCACAATGCGAGATGTCAGGCTGCAGGATGTCGACGCTGCCATCTTCAAGGAACCGCTTCACATCCCATCGGTTATAGAGGCGTTCACCAAGGGCTATTGGCGTGGAAACATATTGGGAGAGGCTCTTGATACCCTCCGGGTGTTCCGAGAGTAGAGGCTCTTCGATGAAAAGCGGCTGATGGGGCTCGAGCATCTTTGCCAGCTGCTTGGCCATGGGTCTGTGCAGGCGGCCATGGAAATCGAGTGCCGCATCAAGACCCAGGGCTCTGACGGCCTTGAGACGCTCAACGCTGGACGCGAGCACGCGCGGAGAGTCCAGCCAGTTCACATCCTCGGTTGCGTTCATTTTGACGGCCTTGAAGCCCTGTCCCAGCCGGGCCTTGCCCGCCGCTTCGACCTCACTGGGCCGGTCTCCGCCTATCCAAGCGTAGACGGACAGCTTGCTGCGGACCTTACCGCCTAGTAGCTGGTAGACTGGGACGCCTAGACGTCGTCCTTTGAGATCCCAGAGTGCTATATCAATCCCGGAAATGGCGGACATGAACACGGGGCCTCCGCGGTAGAATCCGAGGCGCCATGCAGTCTGCCAGATATGTTCGATGTCACTGAGAGCAATGATGTCAGCTGCACTGTTTCCCAGTTACACTTTTCGAGAAAAGGGGGACCGAACTCTGCTTCGTATCCTTGAAATCTTTTGCTCAAAGCGTTGAGAGTTCCCTCAACGGCTTCAGAATGGCCCTCCAGCGTACTCTCTCCCCACCCATAGTTTCCTTCCTCGTCGGTCACTTTGACGAACAGCCAACGAGGAAGAACTCGAAAATATTCGATGCTCTTGATCTTGGGCATGCTCTCAAACTGTGTGCAGCAAAAAGTCAATGCTCAGAAACGATGAACTCCTGAAAGGTACATCCAAGTGCTCCGTCGAGGATGCGCGTAGGTAAAATACAGAGATGCGGTCCACGGAGCCATGTCCGGCAGGCTCATGTCTCTGGCCGGAATCACCTCCGACAGGGGCTGGATCCTTTTTTTTTACCAGATTTTGTACCTCTCTTCTTTCGGTTCCGAGAAAAAAGAGTATATAGAGTTGGGAAAGGGGAGGACGACTGGGGGGACTGAATGTCAGGAGCAGCTGTATGCAAAAGAAAACGCCCATGCTCACGCCCCAAGCTTTGCTTCAGAAACTTGTTGTATTTTGATCTTACGGTGAATTCTGTTCGACTTATTTTAGAGAAGGATTTTCCTTTTTTTTTCCCGACAATTCCTAGCTGAGGGCTGTACTAAAAGGCTACAGGGGGTAATGTTTTCCAAGATGATGATAAAATCACACACCAGCACAACTAGGCTCGGGATGTAGATGCACCTACTGTAGAAACTACCTTTAAGCTGGCATTCTGCTCTAGAGAATGGGAGATTCGATACCCTGTGTGCTGTTCGAGCAAGCTTTCCCTAGGAGGATACATCATCCCCCCATCCCGTGCATCTTCATCGCATGGCCAGAATATGTTTCTGTCAAGGTCACAGTTTGCCAAGCGCCTTGTGCATTCCCTGAAAGATCTCTTCTGGTCCGCGGATCAGAATTCTCGAGAAATTCAAATGGCAACCGAGGATCTTGACGAGGGGCAACCCGTTGGCCACTATTCTGACAGAGAGAAAGGTTCCGTCAGCACGTTAGGAGGAATATGCGGTCCACGGTACCTTCGCCCCAGAGTCGAAAGATCCTCTCAGGGGCTATTCTCCCATGGCGGACGTGGTTGAAAATGAATTGTGAGGTGCAGTCGAAGCGTTGTCTGGCTGGCCTTGCCTCTTTGCCGCTCGAACACTCCGTCCCTGGGAAATGACAGCAGATAAGGTTAAAAGTCAAAGGAGAGTTTTGCCTTCTTGTAGTATGAGGTATATTTGCAGTCGCAAGGCGTGCCTGGGGACCCCGTCCATGGCAGTGGCAGTGGCAATGGCGGTTCGAGGAACGAAGCAAAAAGAACCTCCAGAGGAAGAAAAAAAAAGCGACAAAGGAAGCCGTTCTGTTGCCAAGACCGCAACACTTGGGGCCACCACGCCGTCCGACCGAACTGAAGATCGTCTTTCTCTCGACTCCACGCCTCTGCATCTCTCACTCCTGCAGCAGTTCTCCATTATCTCTTATTCTCAGTCCATCTCAGTCGTTCATTTCACGAAGCCTGGTGCCTCTGGCCCTCGCTAAAAGCACATCGTTCTTTCACTGCATCCACTCTCCCGTGTCGCTGATGAGATCTTAAGTAAAAACTTTGTTGTTGTCATCGATAGCGATTGCGACATACGGATACACCGTAGACACTTTGTTAGATTCTCCGGGCTTGGATCAATAGACCTTAAGGGTGAGATGCCACCGGTGAACTCTCCAACTGTAGGTGACAATTCCCCGTCGTTCTCACTTTGGAATCACTTTGCCAGCCTTTTTGTCTGGGTCGCTTCGCTCACACTGACTTCAATAGGAAACGCCTCCATCTGAACGCTCTCCGTCTGCTTCGGCTTCCCAGCTTCCACGGCTCGTTACGGTGTCCTCCTCCATCGCAGACCTTTCCGGCACACTTATGAGCCACCCAGAGGACGATATTCATAACGAAAATGTGCGCTTTCTACGCACGCGCAGACCAGGTAGCGCCTTCCAGCATGCGCGAACGCGTCGCATGAATACGTACCAAGACGAGCTGCTCGCTATTGAATCGTTGTATTATCCCCATCGCCGTGAACCAACAGCGTCGCGAGACGAACCGAGCGCGGGTGAGGCTAGAACCGATCAACTGGCTGCTCAAGAAGCGACGAATGCCCGAGCCTTGAGCGGAGCTCGTCGACGCATGTTGTCATACGAAGAGCAGATGAACGCCTTGCGAGAAAATATCGAAGCGAGAAGGTCCCAGAACTTGACAGGCACGAGCATTCGCATCTCTGGTCATCGGGAGGAGGAAGGTACTTCAAACAACGGTCCGACTTCCGTCCAATCACCAAATCCACAAGTATTGTACGTGTGGACTGCAGATCAGGATGACGACGACGCACATAACAGAGGGAATTTGAACACTCTTGTAGAAGAGATGTGGCATGCAAGATTTCCGCGCGAGGAAGGCTCTCCTTCCGCGGCGGCAACACGAATAGAAGAACAGATGCTGGAGCCGTTCATATCCTCCATACGGTACGGAGGTCCCACTGCAGCATTACTTGAGTCCGCCAGACGAAATTCCAGGATAGCAGGTACTCGACCGTATGTGCCCGACGATACGGAAGACCAAGAAACCGACCGAGAACGGCGTCCTTGGGTTCCCTCTGGTGCTCCCCGCGCGGGTACTCTCCGTGCTGCAAGTGTGATCCCCCTGCATCTTGTGGACCATCGGAATTCCTACATCATCGAAATGTACCTGAAGGATCCCTCGGTTCATCGGATGAAAGAGGCAATCGCGTACCTCGATCGTGTGCGATTCTCGAGTTCGTACGAAGAGAGCTTGTCTGAAGCCGCGGTAGGGGGGTTCGTCAAGCTGGATTACTTCCTTCGAAACGAGAAAGACTTTGTGTTGAACACGGCTTCAATAGCTCGTCCTACCGAATGTTCGTGGCTCCGACCCGGGTCGGTATTCTCAGGATTCCAACAAGCGACGCATTATACCGCATCGACACGGGCCACAGCCTCTTCCCGGCCCACAGACCCCGTCATTGTCAACGGAAGCGATCCACACCGTATCACGGTGTCGACAAGCAACGGTCGTCGCTACTGGGCAAGAAACTCAGTAGACCTGGGGGACAGTAGCTCGCAATTAACGGAGCCGAAGACCGAGCACTGGCCTGTAAAGGTGACAATTCACAGCATTGACTATGACACGATGACTCTCTCAGGAACTATGGAAGCATATAATATCCCAGACAAATCCGACCCAAACCAAAAGTCGCATATTGTTACCTATCTTGAAGGGGAAATAATTGACTTCAACATCCATACGCTACAAACGAAAAATTTCAAGGCGGGCTTGGATATTGATACTTGTTATTGGAAACAATTAGAGCCATTCAAGGGCATGGCCCCAGATGACATTGTCAAAAGTTTAGTGAGCCAGAAATGGATGACGGAGCACCTGGTTAAAGGTTGGATTCTGATGCGGTGGAAAGGTTTGTTTTTCCCCTTGAACGTTCTCCGTGGATTTCTGGTCTAGGAACCGGCGCTAACTATCCTACACTACCTTAAGAACGCTGCTTTGTCGCTCCGTCACATTCCCAACAGGGCCTGACGATATCTGGCTTTTACTACATATCTTTACGACGCGACAACGGCCATGTCGAAGGGATGTACCACGACCCTGGGAGCACCCCGTTCCAACAGCTGAAGCTTGAACCTGAAATGAAGCAGAGCATGATGTTTCCTGCATACGAGTTCAGGTAAAGGCATGAGAACCGCCCGCTTTATACCCCGTTGTTTTTTTTTTTCTGCATTTTTGGGATTCAGTCTAGACAATTATATACCCAGGTAGGTAATTTAGGCGTTTCTTGGATGGAGAGTGATATACCTCGTTCTCTCCCCAGTCTGGTGTCCCTTGATGCAGCACTTCTCATTATCTGATTCTCTTGAAAGTATTGCCTTTGGTAACGAACATAGACTGAACAATAATTGACCTCTTTTTACTTTTGGATTCACATATATAATTGAAAATTTTCAACATTATCATCGAGAGTTTCCAATCTGCTACAAGAGATGGCCTTAGGGTAGTCTTGTAATTCATTTTCAGAACTTAATGTATTGCACGACCGGTAAATTAGGGCTAATGTCGCTACGTCAAATATACATATCGCTCCGCAATTGAATGACTATCGATTCTGTCCATACTGGGGTAGGATAAGACGCGATGTGACGAAGGGATCTCATTTAGCCGAAAAAGATTGGCATTCGTTTCGCCGTGCAATACGTATCCGAGTTTCGCCATTTACTGCTCGGTCTGGAAGTAGTTGAGGAGGACGGAGCGCTCCTGGGAATCCTCACCCCAGTCACGGAGGACGACGCAAGAGCAATTGACGACCTTGCGGGGGTTTCCGTCACGGTCAAGCTGGCCTGGAAAGTAGAGAGAAAAGCAAACATGTTAGAACAGGATCACACAAGCGTAAAAACAAGAATACCCGAATTCCTTTTTTCAGGAACGAATTGATGCGCAGTACGCGCAAAATAAGAATCCAAGTCCTTTTTATGGGGAAGCACGTACAAAGACCAACCCACTCGCCCAACTGCTTCCCATCAGGAACCTTGATCAGCGGGATCTTGTGCTCCTGGCACAGGGCAATAACAAGCTTCTTGTACGCCTCCTCCTCGCAGCTCTCGTTGAGCACGCACATGTGCGCCTGGCGACGATCCAGGGCCTTGGCAGCCTCGCGGAGACCGCGGGCAAGACCGTCGTGGATCAGGGCGATGCGGAGCACGCCCTTGAGCGCGTCCAGGACGGACATGGAGCTGCCGCCGGTGGTGTTGGCGGACACCTCAACCTCATCGGCGGCGACGGGGGGGTTGGAAGCGGTCTCTTCTCCGTCCGACTGTGGCGTAAAAAAGGGGATTTGTTAGTTCAGCGTGTCCATTTTCTTTTATTTGATATTAATCTAGCATCACTTTGATGGGCTGGGGGGCCGGGAAAGAGAGCAACGTGCTAAGAAGCATCTGGAGCTTCACCACATGTGCTCGAAAATGTTCTACGTTAGATATCACATTGGCGGCATTCTTAACATACCATTGTGCTTATCTAGGATTTCTCCAAATGCCGGATTATCCTCAAAGAGTTGAAATGAATGTGGGATTGGGTGGGAAAGCGTCGTTCGGCTTGTGGTGGCCTTTGTGTGTATTGATACTTTTTTGCTCGCAAGGCCATCATGGAGCTAATTTTCTTTTCGGCTATCCTCAGTGTGCCCTATTTGCTTACGTCATCACACACCCTTCATTGCGCTTTTGGACTTGGCTGTCAATATACGTGACAATCATACATCTACCGCAAGTCACCAATTACTTGTTGTTTTCCATTACTTTGATCATCTATTGTGTATGTTGTGGAAATCTGTGACTATGGACATGAACTATGTCATGCATTATGTGTGACGTTAGAGAAATGACACATTTGATCATACACAAATGAACAAGTAATCGAAAAATATGCCCTTCATACCAGCCAGACGCCGTCGAAATGCGTTGGAAAAGCCACAGGCATCATCACGCGCATCAAGATAAGGCGGTGGAATCAATAAAGACCCCAACTTCATGATGGCCGTACAAGCACGTCTATCATCCATGTCCCGTCCTCACTTCTATACTGACATAAAAACGGGAATTCAGAGTAGTCGCAATGAAAACAGAAGACAAACGGGAGAGAGGTTGTGTGAAGAGGCCACCGTGACTACTCTAGAGCGCGAGGTTGCACGTGCGAGACTGTACCGTTTACTGCGCCAAAATATGGAGCATTGTCCCCATTTGTCAACTCGGAGAATGCACCATCGTACCGAGGAGGATGTGGCTGGGTAGACCGGTGATTTTCAAGGGGTTCAGGGTCAATCGCGATGTTCATGAGCCTAAGATTCAGGCCTTGCAGATGCGGAATATGTGGAACCAATTCCATGAAGTCCGCAAGCTACGATAGAATATGTCAGCAACTGAAGGGGTAGTAGAAGTATAGTGAAGTTGAAAGACGCTGGCAAGCAATCCTACCTTTACCCAGAAAACATGTTCCATGGCTTCGAATTTAGTGCGATTTGCTGTGGTTCTAGCCCCGAATTCTTCGACTGTCGCAGAAAGTGGGTTAAGAGCGTCGTTTTCCGTTAAAATGTTTCTCGTAGTACGCCATAAGCAGGTCCTCTGAGTCGGGGTAGCCTGTCGCTTTTCCCAGCTCGGGTCTGTAACAAAGTTAGTCTGCAACCTTTCAACAGATGAAGTACAGTTGAAGGGGCACGTACACTGAGAGAGTTGCAAGTCGTTAGTTGCCAAAAGCGGGGCAACTTGATAATTAGGAACCCACCGTTCTTCTGCCGATTCTGGTGCACAGGATGGGTCGATTTTCTTCGTGGTCACGATTGCCAACGGCATAAACCTCCGCAGCCAGTCGTGGTCTCTCGCTCGCGGATGATTAGACCCAATTAACTCAGCAGCACTCCGAAGACGGTTTGGAAGGGCTTCTCTGCGCCTCCGCTCTTGCTCCTCTTGCTCCCTACGAAGCCTCGCCTGTCGGAGACGTTCGTGCTCAAGCCGCATTTGCTGCTCTTCTTCCGCCTGTCGAATTCGTCGCGATTCAACTTCTTTGCGCCTTCGTTCCTCTTCTTCAGCCTTCTCACGTGCAGCTCGAGCAGCCCTGTCGGCAGCTTCTTTCGCCTCTTCTGCTTCTTTGGCGGCTTTTGCCTCCTTGGCTTCCCGTTCTAACTGTTCGCGCCTTGCAGCGGTAGCCAGATGTCTCTCTTCTGCCTCTTGAGCTTCCATGGATTCCTTTGTCTCAGGACTAAGGGCGTCAACCTCGTCTGATATGGGCCTCGTAGCAGACGTAGTTTCCTCTTCACGCTTCAAGTTGGTCAAACCTTCCTCACTGGAAGGGCGCCGTGAGACCTCGCGTTCTTCTCGAGGGTCCCGATTTTGAGAGTCAGAGCTCTGACCGGATGACTCTACCCTAGAAGATTGGAAGGCATCTTCCTCAGACTCAACTCTCCTCCTCTTGGGTTGAGGATCTTCGAGGTGTCGTTCTCGAGGTTGTTCTGGCCCAGGAGATACACTACTACGGGGCCTTTTCGGAGGGAATGGTTCCCTGTGAGGCTTTGACTCATGAGCTAAAGAATCCATCCGCGATTTTGAATCCTCCTCACGGCTCGAAATAGAATCGGATGACAGAAGACTGGCCCTCCTAGCCGCATGGTCAGGCGGTGGACGACCAGCAAAAAGACGCCTACGTCTAACTGGCTCGTCTTTGCGAGTTGGTGACGAGCTATCCTCTTGTTTTCTCCCCTCGGATACACGTGGCTTTCGATGAAGCGAATGCGACGAATCCTGATCCGACCCACCCATAGATTGCCGATTATAATCCCTGCTTTGAGGTTTCAGGTTGTCTTTGTCCGTTGAATAATCCTCGCCTCTTCTCCTTTCCTTATACACCTGCTCCTCCTTCTGGATACTCTGGGCGGAATCCCTGCGCGGCCTCTTGCGCGTCGTCAACTCTGGGGAGGTAGACTCTTTTCGAAGGTTGCTCTTGGTGCTTCGATCTTTATCACGAGACCTTCGTGGAGATCGGACGTCTTGTTTACGCTGACCAGAAGGGGGCTTGTAATTATCGTATGCGCTTTTCAATAGCTTATACTCTTGATCCCAGTTCTCTCCTTTCCGCTCTTCGGATATCTCGTAGTACTTACGGCCACGATAGTCTAAACGCGTAGGGTCGAAACCCCGCTGGTCCAGAAGAAGCTCAATCACCTGGAGGTTGCCTCGGCCGATTGCAGCCAACATAGGCGTGTCGTATCCAGGCTTATGGTTCCCATTTCGGATCGGTTCGGGGTTTGGATCAGGGTTGCCCAAGCCCAATAGTATACCCAAAACGTCATGATGGCCGCCCTTGGCAGCAGCGATAAGTGATTCAGTATCGGCCGCTTGAAGGACATTAAGAACAGTGACGACACCTGCCATATCTCCCTTTGCAGAAAAGTCCCTTAGAGCTTCAAAAGTAGGTTTTGTCCACAGCAAGTCGTTTCGTGTTGGATCGCTTCTGAGCGTTTTTCTTCTCGAATGTGGTGGTGGGCTTCGAGCACTACCAGCTGGTGTCGATTCGCGAGGGCTTGTGGCGGATGTGACAAGGTCTTCACCTCTTCGAGATGAACTTTCAGTGTTTGCAATAGCCCTGGCCTTTGCTTCCCGAAGAACACGACGTATCTCCTCACAATCCTCACTGTCGGAAGGGACAAGATCATATGGTTCATCCCCCCTCGCATTCCCAATGCGAGGGTTAGCACCAGCATCCAATAACAATTTGACAACTTCCAAATGCCCATTCTCAACGGCATCGATAAGCGGGGTGTCTTTATCAATATTTCTGGTATTAATAGCACAACCGGCGTCGATCAGATGTTTGACAATCTCGGTGCACCCTTCCAAAGCGGCTATTTGAAGCGGTGTGTTGCCTGCATTATCAGGAACGTCCAAATCTTCTGGCCGCTCCTTGAGGAGCGCTATTGCGGCCTCCGTCTCCTGAGCTGCGCAAGCTCGGGCCAGTCTTGTGCGGCCATTCTGATCACGCCTATTTTTGGGCATTTGCTTTGCAGGGGAAGATGCAGAATACTCGCCGGACGTAAATTTGCGGGACTTGAGCGTCGGTGCGGGAGAACCGCTGGCAGATGACGATATCGAATCTCTGTCTTCTGAATGATGACGCCGATGGTCTGTTAAGAGGGGCGGTGGTGGTCTTTTCTTCTTTGAAGAACGAATAGATGAGTTATGTGATGTTGAAGCAGCTCTTCTGTGCGAACGAACCGCAGGTGATTTCGATCGATCGCTAGAAATAGGTGGTGGATAGAAGTTGTTGTCGTTGTTGGTTTTGTTTTCGGAGTCATTTTTATTCGACGGTTCAGATGTTTGTTGTTCGTCGCGTTGTGGACGCGCCTCACCCTCGACGGAAGATGTAACTTCCTCAACTGCAGAAATCCCCTTCGCGTCATTCCTGGTCGACACACTAGGTCCTTCTGAGGAGCGCCTAGAACTGTCACGCGACGTACTTAATGAATCTTCGGCTTTCTCTTGTTTCAACTGGGGTGTAGGGGACGATCGTCCTGAACTGCTCCTAATCGGAGATTTGGATTTGAAAGATCGGGACTCTTCGGCGTCGCGACTTTCATCCTCGAGCCGCCTTCTCTTCCGCGTTTTCCAACCATCGCCAGCGATTGCCTCCCTTTTCTCTCCGTTCTCATCGCGCTGTTCATCCGTTTCATGCAGACTATGTCGGACAAACGTCCTCTTCTTTTCTGGTGACAGTTCTTCTCGTCCGGACTGAATTATCGTTTCTGCCTCCGACTCTGCCTTGAGACTAGCGTCGTCGTCGTTCGTTGCGGGTACACCTGACGACTTGCGTTCATTCCCGTTCTGAGTGGGTGGCGATGAGATAGCTGGTGGTGATACTGACGGAAGACTGTCCTGACGCGCTTCTTCGTGGGGCCGGTGGCTAGTCGGGACGCCCTCGAGTACGAGTGAAGCTGCGCCAACATCATTCATAGCGGCTACTTTGAGGACTGGTGGCTAGTGTCCTGCATCCTCAGCGAAAGTAATTGTAATGGTATCGACAAACGGCCCAGCCGACTGACTGAAGTTTGACACCCACCCACGTGCTCAACGGACTGCTATGAGAATACGAAAAGAAATTGAGACAAGCAGTTCGATTAATTATTGACAGTTACGCCTGGTAACTGCCACTGATATCTGACCTAAGTCGTGCGAAAAAGGAGGGTATTTTTGAGATGTCAGACGTTGTTGGATGGGGGCAGGAGGTTCTTGGTTTGATCACAGCGAAAGGCGGATCGGAGAGTTGGAGTAAATGCGGCCTTGGGCACGCTAGTCTCCTCTCGGAAGGTGACAGGATCGTCCAAACTAGGCCCAATTAGGATTGGGGCGAAGAGCCATGTAGTGTAGCTTGGCAGGCTTGGCATCCGACATTGTTTACTACAACTGCTTGGCTCCCAAAACGCTTGATACCAATGACGACGATGACGGTGTTTGGAGTTGGTGAGGAATCGCAATGGAATCCTCGTTGCCAGAAAAGCACTGGTCGTTTGACTGGAGCATACTTTTTCAAATGGATGCTCTGGAAGTATTAAGAGGAGGGTTTCTGCTGACTGCCTGCGCCGTACGGAACTCCCTCTTCCCGGGAAAACCCACGGTGATGCGATTATTGACGTCCCGCGAATTCAGATTTTAGCGATCAATAACATTCCCGCCTTCAGACGACGATTCATTTTCTATGGTCCACGCGCGGTGTCGTCGCCGACTAAGAGTTCCTTAGCAGACAAGGCCCCAACTCCCCGCAAGGACTCTTGGGTCGAGCTATTACTTGACCGGATAGCAACATGGAACGTGCCGCATAGCTATTTCATACATTTCTATATAGTCTCCGTTATTTCCTCGACATTATGGGGCATTCAACTTGCGACTAGGGGCCCATTATTCAGGGCAGTTGCCTCTACAATTAACCGTGCTTGGTTGTCAGAGTATTCAATGTCATGCCATCAGATTGTCCTCTGTTGGGCTCTCCTCGCTCTCCAAGGCGTTCGTCGTTTGTATGAATGCTTTGCATTAACAAAGCCGTCAACCTCCAAGATGTGGTTTGGGCATTGGCTTTTTGGTTTGGCATTTTACATTTCCATGGGCATTGCGATTTGGATCGAAGGAACCGGTACGTTTGTCACGAGCTTCTCTGCAGTATCGTGTCGCATTGGTAACACAACCGTGCACACTACAGGTGCCCTGCTATCGTCCGATATATCACTGGGCGACATTAGAATTGTGGCCCCCTCTCTGAAGACGATGCTATTTCTTCCCGTATTCCTCATTGCGTCTGGCATCCAGCATGACTGTCATTGCTACCTGGCCTCTCTGAAGAAGTACACCCTACCAGAACATCCTGCATTTGTCAGGATCATATGCCCACACTATACGGCAGAGTGTGCCATATATCTCTCTTTGAGTGTACTCGCGGCACCGAAAGGATCTCTGGTCAACAAGACTATCTTTTCGGGATTCATTCTCGCTGTCATTAATTTGGGTGTGTCAGCAGGGACGACCAAGGAGTGGTATATCCAGAAATTTGGCAACGACAAGGTACAAAATAAGTGGAGAATGATACCTCGTCTTTACTAGACGCGAATCATGAAACACGTCGTTTGCCGCATCTACCCGAAATATACGCTGATAGAGCTCGCTGGGGGGTGCCTGCTCTACTTTGGGAAGAACTTGATGCTATTGCCAAGCTTCGACACCTTGAGGACGTCCCGATATGTGAGACTAGTCCTCGTGGATCTTTCGTAGCCGCCTACTTCGAAACGGTCTGGATTCCCAAGAAGCTTCCAGTTGCATATGGTATTGCAATTTAGGTTCTCATCTTTCAACTTTTCAGCAATCCCATGTAGATAGTCGGTGTACATCTTCTCCGTGGTGACAAGAAGGCTTCGTGGTTCTTGCAGGATTCGATATCGTGGCTCGCGAGTCGCCGTACTGCTCTCATTATCCTCCTTTCTCTTATCATAAATATCCAAAACAATGGGCGCACCAAGGCTCACGGTGGCCACGATCGGATGATATGCTGCACCGTCTTCGTGAGGCATTATTCCCTCTCCTGGCATATACTCATTGATGAGCACATGGTTCGGCGCTTTATGTGGAGAGCTGGAGAAGATCCTTAGTCTGTCGAAGCGTGGAATAATTGGTGAGACTAGCCATTCTGGGAGGGGCGCCGCGAGCAATGTGTTAGTTTTGGTCAAAGCGGATGGCCAAGTTTGTAGTCGACGTCGGCTAAGCTGAGTCCAGCGAGGAACTGGAGCAGAGTTGATCTTTGCAAAATCAAGATGTCAGACGCTTGTAACAACTGGCATGTCTCAATTTGTCCATCCGAACTCTAACGTGTATGGCTAGTTTGAAAAAAAAAAAATGAGAGATGGTCTTCGAACGTCTGGCATCAACATACCTTGCGCAACAACCGTTCTTCCTCCTCTGGCGTGATGAAATCAGGAATGTAGTATGCACTCTCAGGAAGTGCTTCGATTCGCCATTTCTCAAGCTCCATTCTTTGAAACTTTAAGACACGAGACGTGGAGCCTTCTTTCGTCTTTGTAAATCAAAGACCGTGAGGAAAACTGTAATGGGTATCTCAAGCGAAATGCGTTTCAACCGGATGACGAAGGAGACTGAACCGAGTGAGAACGCGGCTTCTAGTGTCTTCAACTTCACAGCTATGTTAGCGGCTCCCTAGTAGTCAGAACTTGGTTATGTTTGTATCCCAAAAGAGCTTAAGTAGGTGTATTATCTTCATTGGGGCTGCAAAGGCGTGAAAGATCAAGAAGAATTGAACCAGAAGCGCAAAAAAAAAGACATTCACCGGGAATTGTAATCGTCATCATCCAGCAAAGCGGCCAAAGCGCCCCTCCCCCACGCAACAGTTGCGCCAAGCTACTGTATGAAACCAGTTGAGCAGCATGGATAACTTGAACGCTTCAATAACTCGACAGCTTATACTCTTCTTACTGCTGATTCCTTGATAGACACTTCGATATATTCTATTCAGGTTTTACTCACAAGAGTACTATCCCTGTTTGTCTCCTGTGTCTCGACTCAGCTTTTCCGAGCGTTTAATAGCCGGCAGCAGAGCCCAATCATGGCGCCAAAGGGCAAGAACGCAGATACCAAGGGTAAAGGAAAAGGCAAGGGGAAAGACGAAGGCAATGAAAGCGGCGGGAAAGGCAAGGGGTTAAAGCCAGCTAACTCGATCAACGTTCGGCATATTCTTGTATGTCATCGCCTTTTTCTTTGGTTGGTTTTGGAGCCGTACATAACTATTTCTTTCCACACTTTGAAATGATAGATATCCTTATTCCTGAAAACGAGCCTTTCTGATTTCTTTTTTATTTTTTGCTTGGGAAAAAAAATCTCTTCCCCTGCATTTGGGGAAAAGATTTCGTATGATGGTTTTGTCACATTGGCTGTTTCTTTAAGCGTACTTTCCTGACGCCGTGGACTTGGGAGTAATACTAACATGTGTTTGACATCTTGAAGTGCGAAAAGTTCTCAAAGAAAGAAGAGGCCTTGGAGAAACTCAGGTCAGGCGCCAAATTCGACGAAGTGGCCCGAGAATATTCAGAAGACAAAGCCAGACAAGGTCTGTTCAGTCTGACATCATCCTTTTCCAAAGAAATATTCACTTTAATCTGTCCACGAGGGTCCTTGCTTCCCCGATGTTATTCAAGGCAAAGGAGCAGCCGAAAGTCTCTACTGCTGCCATACGCCATCCTTTTCACAGTTCATTTACAGGGCAGATGCCGTCGACTTTGATTGAAATCTGCTTGTTGCCGGCTTCACAATTTTCCCTAATCGTTTCCTACTTTCTTCTTTTTGATCATTCATCTGTTCACGATTCTCCCACATTTCACGTTGCTAACATACTCTCTGATGAAGGTGGATCTCTTGGATGGCAAACACGAGGAAGTCTTCACGGAGACTTTGAGAAGGTAGCATACGAGCTCGAGCCCAGCACGACGGCGAATCCGAAGTACGCAGAGGTAAAGACTCCGTTCGGTTACCATATCATCATGGTTGAGGGAAGGAAGTGAACCCGTACAATAAGCCCATGACCCCGCGGAAGTGGGATGTCTAAACTATATAAACATGTTTGGAATGTCTATTTGATCAACAAGGACTCAATTGCGTCTTTCATTTAGGGGCAAGCTATCCGCGAAGTAATGTTTATGTCATGCCGTGTACATTCAGATGTTGAGTGCTCTGTCTAGCCTTTAGAACGTGCCTTGAGACGACATTTCGATATTTCGAACTTTGAAGAATACAATATTCTATAAAAACAACTCTTTCCAATCTAAGTTCCAAAATATCCCCCTGCCAATATAAGCAGAGTCCCGATTCTACAGTCTATATAAGGAAATTGAAAATAATAAGGTTTCTTCACCGCACTTTCTTCCCCTCTGATGACTTTTTTGCGGCTTCCTGGAGTTTCTTCGCCTTTTCCCTCCGCTGTATGAACCCCTCGAGACCGATCCCACCAAAGACTAAGCCAACACCAAGCCACTGTCCGCTGCGGAGTTTGTGACCAAACCATACGACACTCAGCAGCATGGTCAACATCTTCCTTGTCACAGTAACAGTGACAAGGAGAAGGGACGAGAAATGAGCGAGAGTGTGATAAATAAATAATTGACCAATTGCCCCACAGGCTGCAAAAGCGAGAACGTCTTTGGTAGCATGAGGATGACGCGATAGAAATGACAGCGCCGAAGAGAGTTCGGAAGTCTGAGAAGGAGGGACGGGAAGTGGGAGAAGGGGGAGAATCGAGGTGGAGAGGTGAGGAATAGCCAGAAGATATGTTGAGGTCAGCAAAGTGGAAAGAGTATTCTGAGCCACCATCATTTGAGGACCAGTGAAGCGTCCATAGACTTTGGGAGAGGCGAAGACGTGATCTTGCATTGTGTT
Organism: Malbranchea cinnamomea; assembly: GCA_900128795.2. Lineage (NCBI taxonomy): Eukaryota > Fungi > Ascomycota > Eurotiomycetes > Onygenales > Malbrancheaceae > Malbranchea > Malbranchea cinnamomea. The sequence continues at coordinate 22,193 of FQSS02000013.1, forward strand.
CGTAAGGCCGTCGAGGAAAAGGTTGATGGATAGAAGGAGAAGGCCAAAGAGAGAAGACTTATTACTGCCAGAGTCATTTTCTCTCTTTCTTGACGTAGACGGATGGTGGAGGGTGAATGTGGCTACCCCGATAGTAACAAGGAGAATAACTGCATATTTCGATAAGGAGTAACGTTTCCGCAGGATCGTGACGTGCAGGAACATGACAGGTAGCAGTTTACATGATTTCGCCAACACGAACGTAAGATAGTCGATATGTGCGAGGCTAGCATATCCGAACGGCGAAGCGAGCGAAGACGATATGCTCACCAAAATTAAGGGGAGCAGGATGCGCTTCGTGGGGAAGACCGGCGGCCGCTTTTGGCCGCGAGGAGTGGAGAATGTGAGATATATAAAGCCCGTGACGGCTGCAAGAAAAGACTGAATTGTATTCAAAACAACAGAGAATGTAAATCGCTCGCTCCCCACCACTCTGATTCCTTCTTCAGTCTCAGAATACACCGGATATTCCGTCGTGGTGATTGTCTCTTGGAGCACAGCCCAGGAAAGACTACATTTGATGACAATGCATCAGCCTTGAACGTTGTGACTCAGCAACGGAGAAGGCTACTTACAAGGATGCGTATATTCCTCCTACGCAAATAAACAGCCTTAGCAAGCCTGCGTGTTCTGCGTGCTTGTCGCTCGAAGTTGTTGGGTTGGACGAGATCGGCTTTCCATTCGTAGATTGCACCTTGCCCTTGGGGATATCTAAGAGCTCAGGCATGGTTTCTCCTAACGCCACCCGCCGCTGGGGCATGCTTTGCTTTTGGCTCGCCGCTTCTGAAGACCTCAAATATGCCTGAGTCGTCTCAATTGGACGACTTCTTGAAGGAAGCGTGCGGGTAGGACTTTGAGGTGGTGGAATCCAACGAGGCTAATGAATGAGACGACAACAGCAGAAGAGCGGTTTAGCCTGGCCTTCGGAGTGAAGCAACTCAGGACTCAGCCTGAAAGGAACGGAGCATTGTGGACAAAATCACACTCTGCTCCCTCACGTTTTTACCCAAAAGAATACTTATCTTCAGAGTAGATGACATCTGGCCAGATCCCCAGCGGGATGATGACATAAGTAAAGCTTATTTTGTGCTAGCGCAGGAACAAGCGCGGAGCAGCAACAGGTCAATCAAAATTCAAATGATTTTCCATCACTGATACTTGGACGGTTGCCTTTAGCCCCATATTGGAAACAGTAACTTGACAATATGGCCACCGCTCCCTCTCTTCCTCCCGCGTCCGCACTCACAACGCTCATCTCCCAGTCTCAAGACCCCGAGAACCCAATCACCGCTCTCACTCTGCAAGTCTTTCACAACCTCCAGCACCAACACCTTTGGACATCCCTGCGCATCCACGAACCACGGACTCTCTCCCCCTCTCAATCGATTCCCCTGATCTCCGGAATTCCGCCCCAGAGCATCTATATACACCCTGACGAACAAGCGTATATGCTAGAGCTGGGGATCCGTCTAGAAGAAACTGCGGTGGACAGAGAGTGGGTGATCCCCACGGCGCAAGGGCAGACGTGGAGCTTACGGCGACTAGCAGAGGTCTTTGACGCCTTACCTGACAGGAAGGAGGACATTCAGGCGCCAGATTCGAAGAGGGGGTTGGTGAGCAACAAGGTGCTCGAATATGAGAGGAAGAAGCGGGAGGAGCCGTGGGGAGGGAAGAGGGCGTTGCTATCGATGGTAAATAGGAATAAGGGTGGGGATGGTACCGTGGTTTACTACATCATTCTCGAAGGAACGGTCAAACCCAGACAGAACTGATGAAAGCCCGATGCCGGGTGGAAAGTACATCGACAGGAGCGAATTGCGTTCGCCGGGTATACTACGCGCCTGCAAGGGAACACGGCCGCGTCTCTTGAGCAGTCCGTGCTTTCGAAACGTATCATACCCAGCCTCAAGGGGTGACAGCCCTGAAGTTAGAGCTTGCTCGTTTTACGGGAAGGGATAGAAGGAGAAGAGGTGGAAAATATTCGGAAGGACTTCAACCGAAGAGGCACACATTGTATACACAGGCTCAAGTCGGGAGCTTATATACAGCCGATTCAGGCTCCTATCGAGCACAATTCGCTAAAATGAAACCAAAATTCCGCTTCTACGAAGATTTGGATATCGTTTCAATCGTTTTCCCATGCGAGTTTGAAAGACGGATCCCTCCTTGCAAAAAGCCTTGCGCCGCTAGACAGTGGGGTTCGCAATCCGCTCTTTTTCTTTCTGGCAACTCATGCAGTAATCTTGATACCACTGCTCGACATCCGTGCGCCCGGCAAATTGGCTCTTGATTTCAGATGTTATGTCATCCTCGCTGTCTTGGTCAGAGGCGTTCAGCAGGTTACCGAGCATTTGACATCTCCGAGATTCCTGCAAAACCCATCGCTCCCACTCTGCTTGAATTACCTCCTTCTCAACACGATTGACCAGCCGTAGCGCCACCAGCAGATCATGGCGATAAGTGGCAAGGCGTTGCCTAGTCCGTTGAAAACGGAATCCTGCAGTTTTGGTTGCGGAGTCATGATCAAGCGTTGTAAGTGGCGCAGCGTCAGGCGTATCCAGCGAATTGTTCTCTTGGAATATGGAGAAACTGGACGTGATATTAGTACAGTAGAGGTCACCACAAAAATCGAGATATCTTACCAAGTGCTTGACCTATTGGCCGCTGTGTCAGATACTGGAGCAATTGCCTCGTCCAAATCTTTAATATAGATAACCTTGGCGAGGGCTTCATCAGGGCGAACTCCAAGCCTGCTCATGAAATCGCTTGCTTTGCGGTCGTTCCACATTTCAAGCGCACCATGGTAAAGGTGAACTCCGTTAACAATAAGGCTCAGGAACAGCACCAACATTATTGTACGGTTCGCATCGCATGTTTTAAACACCCAACGGAGTCCGGCCCAAAACCAAATCATTAACGAGGACACTGCGCTTTGCAAGAGTGAACCAAACGTCTCGAGCAATAAGGGCAGCAAACCGCTTCGTTTGGGACGTCGACGGTGGGACCCTAAGGCTGGCGTACCCCCCGCATACTGAATCACTTGCGATAGACGGCCCAAATGGCCAAACATGGAGAGGGCCGTCTTCGTTTGCGGCCGTGGGCCGAGCCGTCTTGTCTGCTCAGTGGCGATATCCACTAGGTCGAATGCGTCTTGTTCCAAATCATCCATTGCCCGTTTCTCGATAATCCCTGTATTGGCAGTTGGTTAGAGACATGGACGGTGATGTAGGGAGAGGGCCGCCTACTTTTGATAAGATAAGGTTCCCGCTGCCACTCCACCTTGGTGAAGACGGCAAGCTTGCATCTCGATTTGGCAACATGCGTGATGACAATCTTGGTGACCAAGCTGAAATCTTGCTTATAAGGTAAATGCCATGGGGTCCGCTTGTCGGTTACGACATAACAGAGATGGTCATTCAGGACGTCCACTATTTGGTAGTCTGACACTTCCGTAAGTCGTCGTTTACCTGAAGAATCCGAGTTAGCTACCACAGCTGATGGATAGCGTGGAAACCTCAACTTGACCCACCCAGGACATCTGTTGTTTCCATGCTATACTCGAAGTTCCTCGTTTTAGTCCCAGACCGGAGAGTCTTCCAAGGGCCCTGCCTGATATCTGTGAAAAAGTTAGCGAGTGAAGTTCTCTTCACCGATAGTCAAATCAACTCTCTAACCTTGAGCCCTCCGTTGAAGCTGAAGCTGTTGCCATACAGGGCTTTTGTCGCCAAATAGCACGTGAAATAAAGCTTTGGGGCTAATGTTGAAGAACTTTTCTGCAACAAGATGAGGTGATCCTCGCGGGACATATTCAACGGGCTGTGCAGGGAGTTTGAACTTTGACACCTCGGAGCGGACCCCAGATTTGTTCTGGTCTAAGCGGAAGTCCTTATCAACATATAGCCCATGTTGTAAGACTTTGTGATGTCTCACACTGGGTCCACCCCAGACCGTCTTGTCATCAGCCGGAGTATTCAAAGCCAAATCTTCCCAACTATCCATGCTCGGTGTCCTTGTTGGAACGTCAAGTTCCATCCTCAGAAGCGCCTTGATCACAGATTCAAGATTGACAGGCTGTCCTGATGAAGCTTTATTGACCAAAAAGTTCAGTCGTTTCTGAAGTAGCTTCAAAGGCTCCAAAAATGTCTTCACGGTGAGTCGACCGGGGACATCGCTTCCTTTCTCTGGTAACACGTGCAAAAACAAGAAGTCACAGTCTCTTCCAGGAGCGGCAGTCACTTCGGAGATACTGCTTAAGCTCGCACAAGACGTTAGGACAAGGCCTGAGTAATTGCTGTAGAAATAGATGTTGCGGGTTGTAGTGTAAGCTCGACCAGGGAACTCTTGCTGATCGTTAGGACTAAAAGTTGCTCTGAAAACAAGAACCAAAGTCTCGTCCCGCGAGACATCAGGGAACAACAGACGGAACTGCGCATCGTGGGCTTTGAGTTGCTGAGGATAACAGGAAGGGTATTCGTAGGAGGTAGCAGGAGCTTCCGTAAGCAGGCTGTCCGTGTCTCCCCCAAGGCTAACAGTTTGTCTATGTCGGGAAGCAGGCGAACGGCTCTGAGGTGACCTGGTATCAGCGCGAAGCTCCTCGGAAAGGACGCGGGCTTGCGTCGAATCACTGGAGTCATCAGGAGATGATGCTGGCAGTCGCTCCTCGCGCCTTAATTTGTTAATCAGACCCCAATGGGTGCTGCCCCATAAATTGGCCATCATACCACTGGGCACTACACCAGTGCTATCTGAAGGGCCAATTCCAATACCTCGCTCGCAGCAGACGATAACGGCTGCTCTACTCATAGCGGTAGGAGTAGGTGGACTCACTAAAGTCAGAGGAGCAAGGGACGATGTAGCGCTGTCACGAGATGGATATAATGCCTGGGCCTTCCCGTCAACTTCAGGGAGAGGCCCAGCGGACAAGGGTAAGGCCATATTACTAGTCGACACAAGACTAGCGGTCGCGGTGGCACCAATCTGGGGCGACACGGGTGGTTGGGAGCTGGCGTTGGATTTTCGATGAATATCAAATTTTTGGATAATTCGAGATGCGTGATCCCGACCACCATCAGTTTCCCTGTCAAGCGCTGTCGATCGTCGTAAAGAAGAAAAATCACCACTATTACGCACGGCCAGACCATCCCGATCCAGCAAGGGAAGTGTGGAGCTTCGTTCCCCATTTGACTGTTCATCGTTAGCATTTGGAGTAAGAGAATCCGATGGGTCAGCTGTAAATTCAGGGACTGGCGGTTGAGAGATAGAAAACGCCGGATCATGCGCAGGCAGTTTGCCAGCGGGCTGCCATTCCGACTGTGGACTTTCAAGGGCCTTTCGCTTCGCTGCTTCAAAAGCGCCAATCCATTCCATGAGCTCTTTCTGCGTTTCCGCTTGCAACATGATAGAGTTGCTCTTAGTTTTGACCTCAAAGCAGAAGCGACGCTCTTCCTGAAAAGCTGGGCGGACACTGCAGAGAAGCACACCGATCCTCTCACTTTCCTCTACGCCCCCAGTACGAGACCCCTGAACGAGGCAGCCAAAAATACCATTTTTCAGAAAGGCCCAACGGCGCACCCAGACTGGTCTGGATGGTCTTCCCGTAAAGAATCTCAAGTTGAGCCAGCCTTGCTTCTCCGGCCCAAAAGCACGGCCGCCCATTTTGAGCGACGCCGGGCCTTTAGATCCCAGGTAAGGAACTGTAGACACAGAGTAATCGTCGAGTTCCCGTGACGGTCTGGCCGCCTGCTCGGCAGCTTCTTCAATCTGCTTCCTCGCATTTAGCAGCTCCCGCCGCGAAGACTTTTCAGTGTTCTCCAACTCATGGGTCCAGCCCTTGATACGATCCATCTCCGGTCCAAATTTCGTGAATGTCAAGGACCAGCCGTCGCGTATGATTTTGAAGTCGCGCCATTGGCCATATGAAAGGTCAACCAGCAGCTTTTCCAAAGTTAATTTTATCTGAGGGGACTGGACGCAAAAATCCATCGATGCCTTCAAGTAAGCTTTTCTTGCCTCGTGGAGTTGGAAGGCATCCTCCCTTAGGGAGGATGGCTCTTTGGTCTTTGTCTGAGACGCGTATCTCGCATGGACGTTGTCATATTGTTTCTGGGTTTGCTCCAGTGTACGACGGAGCTCCTGCAGCTAGTCAGTCGGACGCTTAGACAAACTGGTAGCACCAATGGGACGGACTGACCTTGAAAGCGCGTAAGTCACCATTTATAAAGGAGCGGATAGGTTCCAGCACAACAGTCTCAAGTTTTCTGAGTGTCGAAATAGCCCCTGACCAAAAATCCTTTGCACAATCACTGTATCTTTTTTGAGCTAGTAAAGCGTAGTCGTGATCCAGCACAGCTTCCGAAATGTTGGTCAGTGGAGCAATGTGAGACAAAAAGTTATTCGAGACATTTTCCAGAGTCGATAGCTCCGAGGCCAGCTTTCCGGTAGCTTTGACATACCCGTCAAGCCATTTCTCAACCAGGTCTATCTGCTCGAAGAAGTGAAGTGTGGATGCGCGAAAACTGGGGGAATCGAGGGCGGCTTCCTTTAACCCCACTGGGCTAGAGCTTACGAGTTAGATTGCTTGCCTCGAATACATGCCTCTATCAATCAACAGAGTCTTACATGACATTCACCAGCTTGCCAACCTGTGGGCTGGGGGTTTGCGGAGCGGCCGACATTTAACGTGGTCTCATTCAGAACCAACTGGAGATATGCGGTAGTAGGTGGATGGGGAGCAAGACTGTTGAGAGATAATATCCAAAAACTCCTCTGTTAGAAGCGCGATCAGCAACCATTTATTGCTGAAACACATGCCAGTAGTAGCTATGTCCCGTAGTGCTGAACAAGTTTACCTGGTTGGCTGGACTGGAGGAACGACATCACCGTTGGGGTTGAAGCTGGAGAGCAGGCTAAGATTGGCCATGGCGGACAAGTGAACACGGGGCAGCCGATCGACGCTACAGTAGCCTAGCGCCGCCCACTGGGGCTTGGCAAGGCGCAAGTGCCTGAAAAAAAGAAAATCAATTTCTTCGTGTGGAGGTCTTCACCTCGTTTCTGATCCGCAGATTTTGTGATCGAGGATCAATGTGTTAAAGTTCCAATTTGAAAATAATCCTAGCCATATCGTTCCATTTCTTATTTTTCCGTCATGGAGCCTCCATTAAAAAAGCAGAAGAAAGTTCTGCTTAGTGACAGCTCTGACGAGAGCGGTGATGAGACCGCGGACTTGGTCAATGGCCAGGAATTCAAAATCAACGAGGAATACGCCCGCCGTTTTGAGCACAATAAGAAGCGAGAGGAACTTCAGAGATGTGCGCGCAATCCCACCCGCACCACGTACGTTGTGTGGTATACATGCTGACTTTTGGCTGTTTTTTTATCTCTGATAGTGGAGGAGAAATTGGGAAAGAAATCAGTGTTTGCGAAAAAATCAGGCTCTGGGGAGGACGATGATAGCGAGGAAGAAACTGAATCGTCCGAATCTGAAACAGAGGACGATGAGGGTGTCCTGGTCACCGAAGCTCTCGACGCCGAAATCATGGCTACTTTGAACGCTATTCGGTCGAAGGATCCCAGAGTCTACGACAAAAACGCTACGTTTTACACTCCTTTTGAAGAAACAGAAGCCCCAGAAACAACAAAGTCGAAAGAACCCAAGCCCATGTACCTGCGTGATTATCACCGTGAGAACCTTTTGAAGGCCGCCAACGGCGAAGTAAACGAAGAAGAAGAAGAAGAAGAAAAAGAAAAAGAAGCACCAAAGACATATGTGCAGGAACAGGAAGAGCTCAAACAGTCGATCATCAGGGAAATGCACGCCGCCGTGGATGAGGAGGGTGAGCAAGATGATGATGAAGATGCTTTTCTTGTCCGAAAAGAAAAGCCAGAGAAGCCGGTCACTGAGGTAAAGAAAATAACGGAGGAAGACGTCGCTGCTGCGGATAAGGATCCGGAGACTTTCCTGTCGAATTTCATGGCTGCCCGGGCCTGGGTTCCGACTGAGCAGCCCAATCTCCATCCCTTTGAGTCTGACGATGACGACGAGGAAGCTCGTGCGGATGCGTTCGAGGAGGCATACAATTTTCGTTTTGAAGATCCGAACAAGATCAACGAGACGCTTATTACCCATGCTCGTGACACTTCATCAAAGTTCTCCGTTCGAAAGGAAAAACCTAGCAGCAGGAAAAAGAAGAGAGAGGCAGAACGTCGGCAGAGGGAAGAAGAGAAGAGGCAGCGCGAGGAAGAACGGGCTCGACTACGTAAACTGAAAATTGAGCAACTTGAAGAGAAGGTTGCCAAGATCAAGCAGGCTGCCGGGATTAAGACGAGTGACATTCCGGACGAAGACTGGGCTCGGTTCCTTGAGGAGGGATGGGATGATGCCAAATTCGACGAAGAAATGAGGAAACGGTTTGGCGATGAGTACTACGCTGCCCGAGAGGACAACGCGGATGAAGAAGATGAGGATGGCGCCGGCCCATCAAAGAAGAAGAGGAAGTTGAAAAAGCCCGAGTGGGATGACGACATCGATATTAAAGACCTGGTTCCTGACTTTGATGACGGTGAGGAGATGAATGCTGGCGGTTTAGACAAAGACGAAGACGAAGAGATAGATGATGCGGATGATGAGCAAAAGCCCAAGAAAACGAAGAAAGATTTGCTGCGAGAGAAGAAAGAGAAACAGAAAGAGGCCAAAGCCGAACGACGACGGATTGAGCAGATCGTGGACCAAAATCTCGCGATGGAACCATCTTTGCTACCTGGGAGTTCTAAGAAGTTTTCGGGCACCTTCCGCTATCGCGAGACCTCCCCGACGAGCTTTGGTCTGACCGCACGGGACATTCTTTTCGCAGACGACGCGGCCTTGAACAGATATGCCGGATTGAAGAAACTTGCCACGTTCCGCGATCCAGCGAAGAAGAAGAAAGACCGGAAGCACCTGGGGAAGAAGGCACGGTTGCGACAATGGAGACTGGAGACATTTGGAAATGAAGACGGTCCGCAAGTCGACGTCCTGGAAACTACTAGCACAGCACAGGCAGAAGAGAAAGCCGGTGAGGAGGCGGACTCCGAGATGAAGGTAGATATCAGGGAGGGAAAGAAGAAGAGGAAGCGCAAGCGGTCAAAGAAGCACTAAACGTCTATTTGAGAGTCTTATAGATGTAGGCTTGAACGCTCAATGGGTTGTTTATGCTCCCATTCACCCCATTTCAGTGTCTTTTTGCTAGTGTTATAGTAATTCCTGCATACCTCCAACCGAATCATGTGCTCGACCAAGTACTACACGAACTGAGATATCAGTGCTACTTCACTCTCTACGTGGTACCCAATAAAAAAAAAGACAACTCATGGGAGCCTTTTCCCCGAGCATCGCCCTTGATGGCAATTGTCCACATGAACACGCTATCACCGCTCTTGTCTTGTCAGCCCCCAAGCGAGAAGTTAGCTGGTTCCTTGTACCCAGCGGCGCCGAGGGACTGTGTGTTGCAATAATAATGCAGTGATGGATTTTGCAAGTGGAACTGAGCCAAGAAGCGAAATGGACAAGATAGAGAGGAGAAGAATCTGAGGAACGGGAGGCTTGTGCGCTGGCGAGTTAAAAAAAAAATTCAAAAAAAAATATGGGGGAATTGGCCAATAGTTCTTTGTTTCTTTTTTTTTTTCCACCTAAAAAAAAAAGAACAACGAAAGAAAAATCTTTCGGTTCAAGCAGCGACGGGTAAAACAAGATGGATTCGGACATCAAGGGCCAGCGGCCGAGGTGGAGAAGGCGCACTTAAAAAAGACTGGGAGAGAAAAAATTGCGTGGAAGTTCGGGAGATGTCGGCACCGGCAAGGGCCGTCCAAATGCGGTTTAGCGCCATTGAAAATTCCTTTTCTCCCTGACGACCAGCCAGAATATTTTTCACCCTCTTCTTCTTCCCTTTTCTCTCTTCTCTCTCTTTCCCTTCCCCTTCCCCATCCCTATCGCAGCTCAGACAACTGTCTCTTTGACGTTGTTCCTGTTCCTTCATCCAATCTCCTCTCCATCTTTGCTTCCTTTGTCTTGGGTTTTTGCTGCACATCCGCCAAAATGTCGAAGGGAGAAGTTAGCCAGAAGGAGAAGTCCGTCATGGGCGTCCCCGTAAGTAGTCACTCGTTTTCTCAACTCCGATCTTCGGCCATCGTTCTCTGGTTATTATTCGAGTCGATTGGCGCGATACTGGCTTTGAGCACGGTTGTCGCTGTTCAATCCGAACGGATAGTCAATCCATGGACTATTGGTCAAAATCGGTTTCTTTTTTTTGCTGTCAAATGGCGGCTAACTTGGTCACTTTATACAGGGCTTCGTGGTCGACTTCATGAGTATGTGCTCCATAGGAAACCCTTTCTGATGAACTCTTGACGATGATGTCGAAGAATTTGAATGCGCTCTGAACGGGTGAACTGACAAGAGCACTTCTGCAGTGGGTGGTGTTTCTGCCGCCGTCTCCAAGACCGCTGCTGCTCCCATTGAGCGTATCAAGCTCTTGATCCAGAACCAGGTGGGTTATCCTCGTCATACGACACTCGCACCAAAGTTTTGTCTACAGGGTCTTCCAAGAACCGCGATAGTTATGCGGACAACGTGACAGCACAAACGCGGTCGCACAGCTAGTCACCTCGATTCGAGCGAAGTCCCCGCGACCACTTCTACGCTGATACGGTATAGCTAACACAGAGTGCCGTCAACAGGATGAGATGATCAAGACTGGTCGTCTTGACCGCAAGTACAACGGCATCATTGACTGCTTCCGCCGTACCGCCAGCTCCGAGGGTATTGTCTCCCTTTGGAGAGGTAACACTGCCAATGTCATCCGTTACTTCCCTACCCAGGCCCTCAACTTTGCCTTCCGTGACACCTACAAGTCCATGTTCGCCTACAAGAAGGACCGCGATGGCTATGCCAAGTGGATGTTTGGTAACCTTGCCTCTGGTGGTGTAAGTACTCAACCAAGAGCCGTCTTGATGGTGTGAACAATGGGCTGATCGTCCTGCCTCTAGGCTGCTGGTGCTACTTCTCTTCTCTTCGTCTACTCCCTTGACTACGCCCGTACCCGTCTTGCCAACGACGCCAAGTCTGCCAAGAAGGGTGGTGAGCGTCAGTTCAACGGTCTGATTGATGTCTACAAGAAGACTCTTGCATCTGATGGTATTGTTGGTCTCTACCGTGGTTTCGGTCCCTCCGTCCTTGGTATCATCGTCTACCGTGGTCTGTACTTCGGTATGTACGACTCCATCAAGCCTGTCATCCTGGTTGGTCCTCTTGAGGGCAACTTCTTGGCTTCCTTCTTGCTCGGCTGGACTGTCACCACTGGTGCTGGTATTGCTTCTTATCCTCTTGACACCATCCGTCGTCGTATGATGATGACTTCTGGTGAGGTACGTATACACTTTGAATCTCTCTGGGCTTTATGTGTTGCTTGTTTTCTCACACATCTGCTTCTTTTCTCTTAGGCCGTCAAGTACTCTTCCTCTCTCGATGCCGCTCGCCAGATCGCCGCCAAGGAGGGTGTCCGCTCCTTCTTCAAGGGTGCTGGCGCTAACATCCTCCGTGGTGTCGCTGGTGCTGGTGTGCTCTCGATCTACGATCAGGTTCAGCTCCTTCTCTTCGGCAAGGCCTACAAGGGTGGTTCCGGTTAAAGTGACAAATACCGAACATGTTGGAGCATTGGTGATGTGATGGGGGGGAGAAGAGGGATGAGGGATTGGGAGCATAGAGATTGTGCGTCAAAAAGACGAAATGGTTGATCTGGGAGCATAGAGCAATCATGTGGTCACTTTTCTCGTTGTTCCTTTTATGTGTACTTTAAACTGGCCTGCAAGCTTTCTGTTTTCTCTGTACTTCCTCATCTTTGGGCATTCAATTCTAATTTTTTTGGTCTTGATTCTCATTCGGTTTGCAGATTCAGGTAGGTCGTTGACATCAGAGCAGCCTGATGCACTCATGTGACTTTATGACGTCGCCAGGAAGTATCCATATCGCCGACAGTCCCGTCCCGTCGAGAAATCAAGCCCGAGTCGGATTTCGAGGCTTGACATTAGGTTTCGGCCAACGCGGGCACAATGCTCATTATTCTGCCCAGTTCATGACAACCGTCCTCGCATTCGCAAGTGGAATAAAGTATCAGCCATGGCAGAAGCAGGTCACCACGAGTCAGACTCGAAGCAATTGACTACGGCGGCCGATCCCACATCCGTTGAAGATGAAGACGTGCATCGACCGCAGTCACGAGCGAAGAGCGATTATAGACGATCAGGTCGAGGTCGAGCGGCAGACGAGGCAGAAGCAGCACCTCAAAAGACTGCGGGCAGTGACGCAACAGCTGGAAGCGCGTATGATCAAGATGGCGTGCTGAGTCCCATGGTCGTGGGAAGCGCCGGGTCCACAGAAGGGAAACAGGACAATGGCATCGCGAATGGCAAGGGAGAGACAGATGTAGCAACAGAAACACAGCACTACTCGTGGACGGAGGAGGAGGAGAAGAAGAAGAAAAGGAAGAAGAAGAAGAATGAAAAAAAGAAGAACGAGAACGAGAAGCCAGAGATGCCGGAAGAGCCCTCGTATGGGGGAATTCGGGAGCATCGCACGGCTCCGACTTCTGCTGCCGGTCCGGGTTCAGTCACGGCGGCAACAGCGTCCGCGCCGGCTCCGGCGCAGCCGCGCGGAATCTCCTCGTCGAGCCAGCACACGTACTTCCCGCCTCCGTCTTCCGCCGCCGCCGCCGCCGCGGCGGGAGCCAGGCCCGGCCAGGCGGAGAAGTATCGTCCGCCGAGCTATCGTCCCGATCCGGGCGCGGATCGCGGTCTTCTCGGGGGCGGCAGTAGCACGGCGCTGCATCATGGTGGTGATAATGACCCGGCAGGACGAGCCGGGGGGGTTGGGGCGGCGGGCGGAAGTATCCTTTATCCTCCTCATCCTCCACCTCCGCCGCCGCCGCCGCCCACGGCGGAGCAAATCCGCCAGCAGCGCGAACGCACACGACTACTAGCTTCGCAACAGCAACAGCATCAGCATAAGCAGCCCCGCCCGTTCTTCTCCCCCAGCCACAACCTCGAGCATCCACCGGGCTACGTCCAGAACCCGCCCCGCGCCATCGACGCCGCACCGACGCACAATCCCTACTCGCCTGCGCGGAATGACGAGTACGTCCTGGTCGACAGCGGCGGGAACTTTGTCGACGTGGACGTCGACGATCGGAACTACGGCTACGGCTATGGCTACGACTATGAGGATGGCGGAGCCGGAAGCGGAGATGATGGGGATGGAAACGGGGACGACTGGGCGGAATGGCTGGGCGGGGTGTGGGAGGCGACGGTGGAGATGGCGCGGACTGCGGGGCGGACGGTCGCAAGGGCGGAGGAAGGGGTGTGGAGGTGGGTTAATGAGCGGATGTAGTAGGATGGGGAATCTTGCGGGCGTGGGTGGGCTATGCTTGGATGTAGATATAT